>WNWU01000311.1:269913-281272 GCA_012654045.1 Ptyas mucosa
AGATAGATAGATAGATAGATAGATAGATAGATAGATATGGATGGATGATAGGGAGGTAGGCAGGCAGGCAGATATGATAGAAGTGAGAGAGAGAGAGAAAGAGATGATAGATAGATAGGCAGGCAGGCAGGCAGGCAGAGAAGACACAGATATGATAGAAGTGAGATAGATATGGATGGATGGATATAGAGAGATACAATAGAGATAGATAGAGGTATCTGAGGTGAGGGAAGGGAGAGCGGAAAAGAGAAAAAAGAGTTATAAGATGACTAAGAACCATAAAAGTTCAAGCACCTTGATTCATAAATGAGGCATTTCCTCTGACTTATGCTTGCTCAGTTTTGGATAATGTGATTTATTAGCAAACACTGAAGTGACTTTCCACCACCGCCTTCGGAATTTTCAAATATTACTCTGTCTAACCTGCGCTCCAGGTTCTCCTGTTGGCCTCCCATCCCATCTGACACTCTGCTTAGCTTTTTTGAGATGGATCAAGATAATGTATGCGATGCTAGGTAGTCAGGTCCTTTTGTAAAAGGGATAAAACCATATTGACAAAGCACATATGACAGCTGATTGTTACAAAGAAGAGTGGGTTCAGCCTTCCAAAATTGCATAATATCTCTGGAGTCTCTCAATTGTATTAATGTCCCATATGCAGTGCGGGTTCCAGACAGATGAGCTGTATTCAAGAATTGGTCTAGCAAATGTTTTGTATGCTCTGGTTAGTAGTGCAATATTACCAGAGAAGATGCTACGCAAGATTAGGTTAACAACTCTTAATGCCTTTTTGGCAATGTTGTTACAGTGGGCTCTGGCACTTAGATCTTGGAGTACTCCAAGGTCCTTGCCAGAGTGAGGGTCATCTACAAGGTCATGTCTACTCAGCTTGTATTTTGTGTTCTGATTTCTTTTTTTTTTTTTTTGCCAATGTGTAAGACAGAGCATTTGTTGGTTGAGATTTGAAGCTGCCACTTGTTACACCAATCTGACACATAGTCAAGGTCTTTTTGAAGGGTAGCTGCATTGTCGGTGGTGTTGAATAGTTTAACATCATCAGCGAAGAGGACACAGTTGCTTTTAATATGATCGCAAAGGTCATTTATGTAAAGTATGAAGAGTGTTGGACCTAAAACACTGCACTGGGGAACGCCACTATTAACAGGTACAGGATTTGATAGATTTGATTGACAGTGCTGTTTATTTTCAGCTCTTTCTGTAAGGTTGATTTGGGGAATACCAGAAGGGGTTGGGAACTGTATTTCCCCCTGCAAGGAATAAAGGATCCTCTGTGGGAGGTTCAGAAAAGAGGATTAAATATTGGGGGACATCAGCAAATTGGACATCAAGGAACTGGCCTCAGTTTAAAATCCTGGAAGCTTTGAGGTTGGACCTTTTGGGGAGAGGCAGACACTCAGTTTCCCATATCTTCAAATGGGACTTTGTGGGGTTTTGTGGTTTATATTTATATTTGATTTTATAAATGTTGCTGTGTTGTGGTGTGCCACCTATGATTGTCGTATATAAAACAGACGGACAGACATATAGAGAATGCAGAATGACAGGGTTGGAAGGGATCTTGCAGGTCCAAACCCCTGCTCTAAGCAGGAAACCCTATACCTACTTTTTTTTAAAAAAGGATAAATGATACGAACCCTTTGAGAGTAAAGAATAAAATGCAAATATTCAAGCATAAGGGGGAAAAATGCCCAATTCAACCCAGAGTTATGACATATCAGAAAAGCTAATAAAAAGCAAAAACGTTTTTATTGTTTCATGGTTTTTATAGATGGTGGGTAGGTAGGTAGGTAGGTAGGTAGGTAGATAGATAGATAGATAGGTGGGTGGGTGGGAGGGAGGGAGGGATAGATGGATGGATGGATGGATGGATGGATGGATGGATGGGAGGGATAGACAGACAGACGGACAGACAGACGGGTGGGTGGGTGGGTGGATGGATGGGTGGGTAGATAGATGATAGATAAATAGATGGGTGGATGGATGGGTGGGTGGGAGGGAGGGAGGGAGGGAGGGAGGGATGGACAGACAGACGGACGGGCGGACGGGTGGGTGGGTGGATGGGTGGGTAGATAGATGATAGATAGATAGATAGATAGATAGATAGATAGATAGATAGATAGACAGACGTATATAGAAGTATATATAAGAATGAAAAGAGAAACAGAAAGGGTCTGGAATCTTGAGCATTTCCTCTGAATCATGCTTACTCAGTTTCTAATAATTCAGGGAGTTTTATTAGCAGCATACAGAATTGGCTTTCCCTTTTCTGAGTTTTTAAATATTTCTCAGTTTAGACTGCATTCCACATTCTGCATTTCTCCTGTTGGTCTCCCATCCTGTTCGACACCCTGCTTAGCTTTTTTGAGATGGATCAAGATAATGTATGTGCTGCTAGGTAGCCAGGTGCTTTTGTAAAGGGGATAACACCAGTCGTGGGATTCAGCCAGTTCGCACCACTTCGGGAGAACCGGTTGTTAATCTTCTGAGCAGTTTGGCAAACTGGTTGTTGGAAGAAATCATTAGGGCAGAGAACCGGTTGTTAAATTCCTTGAATCCCACCACCGGATAAAACCCTATTGCCAAAGAACTTATAACTGCTGCTTGCTACAAAGAACAGTGGGTTTAGCCTTCCCAAAGTTGCATAACAATTATTTTGACATGTGATTTTTGATAACTGCATGGCTAGTTTTAATCTGAATGCTTTTCCTTTCTATTTGTTTTACTAAATGTTGCTGTGCACTCCCTATGATTATCATGTATATGGCAGTCAGACAGATATAGAGAGAGTACAGAAAGACAGAGTTGGAAGGGACTTTGGAGCAGTGGTGAAATCCAACTTTTTTTTAGTACTGGTTCTGTGGGCGTGGCTTGGTGGGCGTGGCAGGGGAAGGGTACTGCAAAATCCCCATTCCCTCCCCACTCCAGGGAGAAGGATACTGCAAAATCCCCATTCCCTCCCCACTCCTGGGGGAAGGATATTGCAAAATCTCCATTCCCTCCCCACTCTGGGGCCAGCCAGAGGTGGTATTTGCCAGTTCTCCGAACTACTCAAAATTTCCGCTCCCGGTTCTCCAGAACCTGTCAGAACCTGTGGATTTCACCCTTGCTTTGGAGGTCTTCTCGTCCAACCCGCTGCTCTAGCACGAAACCCTAGAAAATTCCAGAAAAATGGCTGTCCAATCTCTTCCATGAACATCAGCTGGCAGTGAAAGACACGGTGAAAATTCTTTAATTTCACAACACAGAGACACATTTAACCATAGTTTCAATTGGGAAAATGTGACCATCCTCGACCAGGCCAAATCCAAAAAGGCCAGGGAATTTCTAGAAGTCTGGCATTCTGAGAAATCAGCCATCAATAGACACATAGACATTAACAACATCTACAGACCAGTGGTCGGTTCTATTTACCTTTACTACAGGGGTGAAATGCTCCCGGTTCGGACTGAATCGCCCGATCCGGTAGCAATGGAAGCGGGTGGTTCAGAGAACTGGTAGCAAAAATCCCTGCCACCCAGCTGAGCCACACAATCATCAGAGGCTTTTTTAAAAAAAAATTTAAAAGCATTTTTTCTACAACCTCTTCAGCCGAAAAAATGCTTTTAAAGGTTAAAAAAAAAGCCTCTGATGATCGCGCAGCTCAGCTGGGATCCTCAAAGGCTTTTAAAAGCATTTTTTCTACAACCTCTTCAGAGGTTGCAGAAAAAATGCTTTTAAAAGCCTCTGGCGATCCCAGCTGAGTTGCCTGATCAGCAGAGGCTTTTAAAAGAAAAAAAGCCTCTGCCGATCAGGCAACTCAGCTGGGATTGTCAGAGCCTTTTGAAAGCATTTTTTTTACAACCTCTTCACGGAAGAGGTTGTAGAAAAAATGGTTTTAAAAGTAAAAAAAAAAAGAAATTGGCCACACCCACCCAGTCACATTATCCGCCCAAGCCACGCCTACAGAACCAGTACTAACAAATTTTAGATTTCACCACTGCTTTACTACCAGTTCGCAGTGGGGCCGTGTGCCCGCACACTCTTCTGTGCATGCGCAGAAGCATTTTGATGATGTCGGGGTTGGTGGGCGGAGCCTCCTGCCGGTTTTACTACCGGTTCTATAGAACCGGTGCGAACCAGGGGCAACCCACCACTGCTACAGACTATGCAAAAGTGACAACCAACCAGCCTGTCGAGGTTATGACTGATGAACCGAACTAAGCAAACATTGTTGAGATGATCCAATCTCTGAATGCAAATATTTATTGAGTACATCATTTCGGCCCAGAATGAAAGCAAAACCAGCTCTGGGGAATTTCCAGGCAATTCAGTGTAATTAAAGTTTAATTAATTTTTGAAATTAAAGTTTGAAAATAAAGTTTTGAAATTTTTAACATGTTCAATTTAAGATTATGGGATTGTAAAAAGGTTTAATTAAAATTGGATAGCTTTTTCCAAATTTATTGAAGTATTAATATTAAACTTTAATGGATAGTTTTGTAAAAGTTTTGAAATGTATATTTTGAAGAATGTTTTATTGATGCATTAAGAGATTTTAAAATGTTCAATTTAAGATTATGGGATTTTTAAAAGTTATATGTGACGAAATGTTTAAGTTAGGCATGATTTAACAAATGGAAAAGGGACAAGAGAATTTATAAAGGGTAGGTTGATGTATAATTGTTAAAAGAGGGGTTAAAGAGTGAGAGGGAGTTTTGAATTCCTTAGCAAGCTAGCTTATTTTAGTTTATGTTTGTTAAATGCTATACCCTGTTTTTGCTCTGGGAATCGGGGTGTGTGGGGGGGGGCAAGGGGGGTTGAAGGATGGGAGGGGATAAAATTGAAGTACAGATAAATGTATTAATAGAAAAGTAAAGAAATTGGGGGAAATGTTACAATAAATGAGATGATAACAAATATTGCTAGAACAAGAAGAAGATATAAAAGATGTACTTAGATGATACATTGCATGATTGACTATGAATTGTATGTTTGTTTGATTATAAAATAAAAACTTTTTTTATAAAAAAAAGTTTAATTAATTAAAGATTAATTAAAATCCTCTCCCCCCCCCCATTAGTGTAGGTCACATTGTCCAATTAAGTGTCCAGTTGTTGTTGTGGAAATATTTGGTAAACATCAGCTGAAAAGTCCCTTGTTCGCATGAGACCTTTTCCTGTTATTCTTGTTATAGAACAGTGATGGCTAACCTTTTTGCCGTAGCGTGCCAAAAGAGGGGGGAGCGCAGGGAGGTCGCCTACATGCGTACCCATACCCATAATTCAATGCACCCCACCCCCGCAACCCCTCGGTGCCCCACCCCCGCTTTTAGCACGTGATAGCACAGTGGGCCTGGTAGGCCCATTTTTCACCCTCCCCAGGATCCAGAGGCTTTCTAGGAGCCTGGGGAGCGTGAAAACGGCCTTCCCCACCCCACCGGAGGCCCTCCGAAGGACGGAAACATCCCATTTCCCAATTTCCGGTGGGATCGGAAGGCCCCAAAATTAGCTGGCTGGTGCACACATCCACGCTGGAGCCGAGCTATGGCAATACTCGCATGCTCACTGATATGGCTCCGTGTGCCACCTGTGGGGTGGGTGGGACCAGACAGGAGTGAGATTTGGGGGTTCTCTGAACTGCACAGAATCTTAGCTACAGGTTCTCCCGAACCCCCAGCAGCCCACCCCTGCATCAGAGCAACCATCAAGTAAACAAAAGAGCCCTGGTGGCGCAGCAGACTAAAGCACTGTTATTAACACCAGCTGCCTGCAATTACTGCAAGTTCAAATCTCACCAGGCTCAAGATTGACTCAGCCTTCCATCCTTTCTAAGATAGGTAAAATGAGGACCCAGATTGTGGGGGCAATAAGCTGACTTTGTATAAATATGGAAGGCAGGGCGGAGGATTTTGGACAATACCTGTATGACAAAATCGCTCAGATCCGTGGGGATTTGGACTCCGACTGGGTAGATCAAGGCAGGGTGACAAGTAATAGTCTTGTGAATATTATCTGGGGAGAGTTTGACTCTGTGACCCCCGATGATGTGGACAGGATTTTGGGGAGACTGAGTGCGGCCACATGTTTACTGGACCTGTGTCCCTCCTGGTTGGTACTGGCTTCCCGGGAGGTTACACGAGGCTGGCTCCAGGGCGTTATCAACACTTCATTGAGTGAGGGCCACTTCCCCACTGCCTTGAAAGAGGCGGTGGTGAGGCCCCTCCTCAAGAAGCCATCCCTAGATCCGGCAATATTGGCTAACTATCGTCCTGTCTCCAACCTTCGCTTTATGGCGAAGGTTGTTGAGAGTGTGGTCACGCAACAGTTTCCACAATTCCTGGAGGAAACATCTTATCTAGATCCATTCCAGTCAGGTTTCAGGTCTGGGCACAGCACGGAAACGGCATTGGTCGCGTTGGTTGATGATCTCTGGAGGGCTCGGGACAGGGGGTGCTCCTCTGTTCTGGTCCTGTTAGATCTCTCAGCGGCTTTTGATACCATCGACCATGGTATCATGCTGCATCGGTTGGAAGAGCTGGGGGTGGGAAGCACCGTGTTACAGTGGTTCTCCTCCTTCCTCTCTAACCGGTCGCAGTTTGTGTTGGCAGGGGGGCAGAGGTCAACCTCGAGGCCTCTTATCTGTGGAGTGCCACAGGGATCGGTCCTCTCGCCCCTTTTGTTCAACATGTATGTGAAGCCGCTGGGTGAGATCATCCGTGGTTTTGGGGTGAGATACCACCAGTACGCTGATGACACCCAGCTGTACATCTCCACCCCAGACCACCCCAACGATGCCCTTGAAGTGATGTCCCAGTGCCTGGAGGCTGTGCGGATCTGGATGGGGAAGAACAGGCTCAAGCTCAACCCTTCCAAGACTGAGTGGCTGTGGCTCCCGGCATCCCGATATAGTCAGTTGACTCCATCACTGACTATTGGGGGCGAGTCTTTGGCCCCCACGGAAAGGGCTCGCAATCTGGGAGACCTCCTGGATAGGCAGCTGTCCTTGGAGGATCATCTGACGGCTGTGACCAGGGGGACCTTTTGTCAGGTTCACCTGATTCGCCAGTTGTGGCCCTTTCTTGATCGGGATTCCCTGTGCACAGTCACTCACGCCCTTGTCACCTCTCACCTTGACTACTGCAACGCTCTCTACATGGGGCTCCCCTTGAGGAGCACCCGGAGGCTCCAACTGGTCCAGAATGCAGCCGCGCGGGTAGTGACAGGAGCAACATGGCGCTCCCATGTAACACCGCTCCTGCGCGAGCTGCACTGGCTCCCGGTGGTCTTCCGGGTGCGCTTCAAGGTGTTGGTTATCACCTTTAAAGCGCTCCATGGCATAGGGCCTAGTTATCTGCGAGACCGCCTACTGCCACAAATGACCTCCCACCGACCTGTGCGCTCCCACAGAGAGGGCCTCCTCAGGGTGCCATCAGCCAAACAATGTAGGCTGGTGACCCCCAGGGGGAGAGCCTTCTCTGTGGGGGCACCTACCCTCTGGAACCAGCTGCCCCCTGAGATAAGAAGAACTCAAGACCTTAGCGCCTTCCGCCGTGCCCTTAAAACCTACTTTTTTCAACAAGCTGGGCTGGCTTAGGAAGAAATTTTAGACGTTTTTTAAATTGGTTTGTTATTTTTTAAAATTGGAGCCAAATTTATATGTATTTTTAAATTCTTAATATTTGTATTGTATGTTTTTAATTCTGGCTGTTCACCGCCCTGAGTCCTCAGGGAGAAGGGCGGTATATAAATTTAATAATAAAAAATTTAATAATAATAATAAAAAGTATGAAGGCTATTGCTTAATGCATTGTAAGCCGCCCTGAGTCTCCGGAGAAGGGCGGCATATAAATCAAATTTTAAAAAAAATAAAAAATACCCCAATCAAGAAATTGCCAAAGAGCCATCAGCAAACAGCCCAACCAAAGAATCTCTAAGACTGTCCCCACCCACACAGACAAGACACCAGAATATAAACTGACAGCAAACAGCACTCCTTACTGGCACTGATTGTGTTAACTAGTTGGGTAATGAAACGTCTGCAAGGAAACAAGCCAGTTCAGAGACCCCCAAAGGACCCCTAATCTCTTCTTTTTCTAAAGAAATATTTACTTGTTTTAGAAAATATTTCCTAAATGTATTCATTTCTTCAGATTTGTATAGCTGCCCATCTCACAGAAAGGGGACTCTGGGTGGCATTATACCACTTAATTAAAACCAATAAATCCATAAAAAAATA
The DNA here is from genome assembly GCA_012654045.1 of Ptyas mucosa. NCBI lineage: Eukaryota > Metazoa > Chordata > Lepidosauria > Squamata > Colubridae > Ptyas > Ptyas mucosa. The sequence goes on from WNWU01000311.1 coordinate 278,149, forward strand.
ACATTACTGGGCAGAAGAGCCACCAGGAAGTCACTTCAGAGGGTGCGATGGCAGCTTGGGTTTTGACTCCCAGAATGAGTCAAGTCATTACACCTGTGCCTGGCTCGGTTTCCATTTCTCAGCAGAGGTTTCAGAGGGGGGGGAAGTGCAACCCGAGTGAAAATGCAGTGTAGGAAGACCCCCAACACACACACACACACACACACACACACCAGCACAGATTAAAATATTCGTTATTCTTAATATTAAAAATATCAGGAACTTCCTTCCTTCCTTCCTTCCTTGCCAGGGCCTCTACATTTTCTGAGAATCCTTATCTCACGAGAAACTTCCTTATCTCACTCTCTGCATAAGCTGCTTTCAAGGCCTGTGAATAAGAGAGTGTAAGAAGGCGAACTAATTTTAAAGATGACAAAAGGAGCCGTGGGGTCTGAGCCAGTGGTGAAATCTGAACTGGTTTATTACCGGTTCGCTGGCTACGCATGCACGTGTGCAGTGTCCACCATGCACCAAATGCGAGGTGCGCGCACGCAGTGCACGCCAAAAAGGAGCATGCGGTAAGTAGAACAGCACACAAGCAGGGGGTGATCAGCTGTGGCGGGCAATCTTTTTTGCCCTAGCATTGCAAAATGCTAAAAGCCCTAGCATTGCTTTTAAAAATAGATAAAAAGCCTCTGATGATCCCGCTGTTCAGCTGTGATCATCCGTCTTTTAAAAGCATTTTTTTTACAACCTCTTCAGCCGAAGAGGCTGTAGAAAAAATGCTTTTAAAAGTTTTAAAAAAAAAGCCTCTGTTGATCGTCCGGCTCAGGTGGACATGGGGGGGAGGGGGGGGCAGGGATTTTTGCTACCGGTTCTCCGAACCACCCGCCACCATCGCTACAATCTGAACCGGGAGCATTTCACCCCTAGTCTGAGCCATAATAAAAATGTACAGGCAGTCCCTGACTTACAACGGTTCACTTCAGTGACTGTTCAAAGTTACGAAGGCACTGAAAAAAGTGACTTACGACCCTTTTTCTCAATTATGACCGTTGCAGTACGTCACGTGATTTATATTCGGATGCTGGACAACCGGTTCATAGTTATGACGGTTGCCGTTTCCCGGAGCGACGCGATCATCTTTGGTGACCTTCTGACGAGAAAAAATCAACGGGGAAGCCAGCATTCACTTAACAACCGGGTTACTCAGTTGAGAACTGCAGTGATTCACTTAACAACGGTGGCAAGAAAAGTCGTAAAACTCACATAACAAATGTCTCACTTAGCAACATAAATTCTGGGCTCAATTGTGGTCGTAAGTCGAGGACTACCTCTGAATGCTCAAATAAAACATTCTACTACTGTAGGGTATAATTATACTCCAAAAGCTTCCAGACCTGGAGAAAACGAGGCCCCGCTGAATTAAGCAGCTCCTGTGGTGTTATTATACTGGAGTTACAAATGAAGGCAAAGAATGGGTGAAATGCTCCCAGTTCAGACTGGATTGCCAATTCCGGTAGCGATGGTGGCGGGTGGTTCGGAGAACCGGTAACAAAAATCCCTGCGCCTCCCCCCCCCCCACATGCCCAGCTGAGCCGCGGGATCATCAGAGGCTGGTTTTTTTACTTTTAAAAGTATTTTTTCTACAACCTCTTCGCCCAAAAAAAAAATGCTTTTAAAAGTAAAAAAAAAAGCCTCCGATGATCGCGTGACTCAGCTGGGATCGTCAGATGCTTTTAAAAGCATTTTCAGCTGAAGAGGTTGTAGGGGAAAAAATGCCTTTAAAAGCCTCTGGCAATCCCAGCTGAATTGCCTGATCGTCAGAAGCTTCTAAAAGCATTTTTTTCGGCAACCTCTTAAGGTTTTAGAAAAAATGCTTTCAAAAGTTTAAAAAAAAAAAAGTTGGCCATGCCCACCCAGTCACATTCCCCACCACCACCAAGCCACGCCCACAGAACCGGTAGTAACAAATTTTAGATTTCACCCCTGAGGCAAAGTGCTGGAGTTTCATATTTTGTTTCGTGCATGAGAAATACTGCATTAAGATAGAACTGCTTGGTGCTGAATGCATGCAAATAAAAAGTAAAGCGTATTGCCAATTCGTAACCAGAAGTGCTGGTAGGACTTGGGGCTCTGGAGGGGGAGTCCCAGCACTCCTCCTATGTGTACAGTAAAGGGATTAGAAATGACTCAAGCAATGCAATCAACACCCAGATCACCATAGGTTAACTCCAACATAATGATGAAGAAATAAATAACACCCTAATCAAGAACCCCCCAAAAAGCCAACAGTGAAAAGCCCAACCAAGGAATCTCTTAAGATCACCCCCTCCAACACCAAGAGCCTGGTGATGCAGTGGACTAAGTGCTGGTAAAAGTAGCACTTAAGTTGCCAGCTGCCTGCAATTACTGCAAGTTCAAATCCCACCAGGCTCAAGGTTGACTCAGCCTTCCATCCTTTCTAAAGTAGGTCAAATGAGGACCCAGATTCTGAGGGCAATAAGCTGACTTTGTATAAATATACAAAAAGCATGAAGGCTATTGCTTTACGCCTTGTAAGCCGCCCTGAATCTCCGGAGAAGGGCGGCATATAAATCAAATTAAAAAAAAAAAAACTTTCAGGGCAAGTCCCCAGAATATAAACTGACAGAAAACGGCCGCCCTTCCTAGCATTGATGATGTTATCTAATTTGGGTAATGAGATGTCTGCAAGAAAATAAGTAAACTCAGAGTCTCTGGAAATTCTCAGTCATCCGATTCCAGGTCATGATTGTCCCAAAGGTGTTTTTTCAAGAAGCAACTGGAATTTCTAGTTTGTCTTTGAAAACATTTCACTTCTCCTCTCATCTCATCCAAGAAGCTTCTCGTCTCATTGCAAGAAACAATTAGGATTAATTCCGTAGGAGTTTTCTGGAGGTTTTCAAGAAGAGTTTGTTTGGACTGCCGTTTGTCAGAAATGGTGTAGGGTCTCCTGCTTGGGTGGGGGGGGGTGGACTAGATGTCCTACAAGGTCCCTTCCGACTCTGTTAATCTGTTAGGAGCCACAAACTTCACCTCCAATTGGGTTTCAGAAACAGAAATAACGCCCTCTGGTGTCTAGAGAGAAGCATTTCTTCTCGTTTTACTTTCCGTTTCTCAGAAA
>WNWU01000312.1:0-16821 GCA_012654045.1 Ptyas mucosa
AAGAAAATGGGGGGGGGAGAAAATGTATTCTTATAAAACTTTTTAATTAAAAAAAAAAGAAAATTTTAATTTCCCCCATTTTTCCAAACATTCTTTTATTTTTTGGACCAAAGGTCCATAATTATTCTCTTTTATCGTGGTACTTCTGGCTGTCAAGTTTATCCCTAGGTATTTCACTTTTTTGACTACTTGTAATCCTAAATCTTTTGCTAATTTCTCTACATGTTTTGCTATTATATTTTTCATTATCATTTTGGTCTTTTCCTTATTAATTTTTAGGCCGGCTACCTTTCCGAATTCCTCAATCTCTTTTATTAATTTGGGTGTTGTTTTTATTGGATCATCTATGAAGAAAACAAGGTCGTCCGCGAAGGCTTGGACCTTGTATTCTTCTTTTTTAACTTTTAATCCTTTTATTTCTTTATTTGACCTAATTCTAATTAACAAGTTTTCCAGAGTCAAAATAAACAGTTAGGGTGACAATGGGCAATCCTACCTTACTCCTTTATTTATTCCAAAAAATTTTGTTGGGTCACCATTTACTAATACACTTGCCTTTTTATTTTTATATATTGACGCTATCATTCTTGTGAATTTCTCTCCGAATTTCATATTTTGAATTTGGTGTATCATGAACTGCCAATTAATTTGGTCAAATGCTTTTTGTGCATCCAGAAATATCAGTGCTACTTGTCTTTCTGGATGCATCTCATAGTATTCTAGAACATTTATTACCATTCTTATATTATTTTTTATTTGTCTTATGGGCAAGAAACTGTTTTGATCCTGATGTATTGTAATGTTTAGTATTTTTTTCAACCTATTTGCAATTATGCTCATGAAAATTTTGTAATCGGTATTTAATAAAGGGATCGGTCTGTAGTTTTTTATTAATGTTGTATCTGCTCCTTCTTTTGGTATCAGAGAAATAAATGCTTCCCCCCATGTACTTGGTAACCTTGCCTCCATCAATGCCTCATTGTATGTTTCTAATAATACCTCATTTAATGAGTCCCCTAAATTTTTATAAAACTCCGTTGGTAAACCATCGGTCCCCGGCGTTTTGTTATTTTTCTGTCTCTTCAATGGTTCTTTTAACTCCCCTATGGTAATTTCCTTATCTAGTAACTCTTTTTCTTCTTCTGTTAGTATTGGCATCCCTTCCCCACTTTTTATTTTTTTAAAATTTGATTTATATGCCGCCCTTCTCCGGAGACTCAGGGTGGCTTACAATGCGCTAAGCAATAGCCTTCATACTTTTGTATATTTATACAAAGTCAGCTTATTGCCCCCACAAACTGGGTCCTCAATTTACCTACCTTAGAAAGGATGGAAGGCTGAGTCAACCTTGAGCCTTGGTGAGATTCGAACCTGCAATAATTGCAGGCAGCTGATGTTAATAACAGGGTGCTTTAGACCACTGTACTATCCAAGGCACTTAAGTATTGTTCTATTTCCTCCACTGTTACTTTGTCTTTCTCATAAAGCTCTTGGTAGTATTGAATTATTATCTCCTTTGTATTGTGTTTTTTACTTGGCTGTGCACCGCCCCGAGTCCTTCGGGAGCGGGACAGTATAGAAATAAAATTATTCTATTCTATTCTATTCTATTCTGTTCTGTTCTGTTCTGTTCTGTTCTGTTCTGTTCTGTTCTGTTCTGTTCTATTCTATTCTATTCTATTCTATTCTATTCTATTCTATTCTATTCTATTCTATTCTATTCTATTCTATTTCTTCTCTAAATTCTGTTGGGTTATGCCCTTTTTATCCTGTAATTTCTGAATTATTCTTTTTTTCCCCTTTCTTTCCTTAACCTATATGCTAGCCACTTTCCCGGCTTATTTGCATTCTCAAAATAATTCTGCTTTATGTATTTCAATGCCATTGCATATTTCCCCTGTTCTAATATGTTCAGATTATGTTTCGCTGCTGTCCAGTTAACCCTAATTTGTTCACCTCCCAGGTTCTCTTGTAATTTCCTTTCCCATTTTTTGATTTCTTCTTGTGCATTATTGTATTCTTTTTCCCTCTCTTTTTTCTGTTTTGCGTTATAGGCTATCGTTAGACCTCTTACATATGCCTTAGTTGTGTCCCATAAGTTTTGTAGGGAGGTGTGCTGTTTTGTATTTTTCATATAGAACAGTTCTAATTCCTTCTCCATGTACTCCTTATACTCCTTTTCTTTCAATAGTTGTGTATTCATTGTCCATTGTCTTTTTTTTCTCCTCCATCCCTTCCAAGTCAACATTATTGGATTGTGATCAGCCCATTTATTAAACAGTATTTCTACTGTTTCTATTTCTGACATCAACGTATTAGTTACCCATGCCATGTCTAACCTGGACCAGGACCTATGTGGGTTCGAATAGTATGTAAAATGTTTAACTTCCGGATTATGAAATCTCCAACTGTCTACCATATTTAACTCTTCTACAAAATCTATAAAAGTAATAGGTAGTACATTTTTCTTATTTTTATTTCTCTGGTCACTTTTATAATCTTTTCTTGTATCCATAATCGCATTAAAGTCTCCGATCAAACATACATTTTCCATTTTCTGTTCTATTATTTTCTCATGCACATTTTTATAAAATTCTGATTGTCGGTTGTTTGGAGCATATATGACCACCAATAAAATGTTTTTTACAATTGAATTTTAGCTCTATCATCACTGTTCTCCCTATCGTGTCTACATATTTTAAATTGCTATCTATTCCTTCTTTGACATATACCACAACCCCTCTTTTTTTCTCCTCAGCCAATGCTGCATATGCTTTACCTAGTTTTTTATATTGTACATATTTTTCCTCTTGCTTTCTTATGTGTACCTCCTGGAGACACATAATATCTATTTTTTGTTTTACAACTTTTCTTAAGATTTGGTGTCGTTTGGATGGTGAATTGAGGCCGTTTACGTTCAAAGATAGGATTTTTAGGTTTTGTTCCATTTCTTAGTGGTTTTCCTGTTGTTTCTTTTTTGTTTCTTCCTGTTCCTTTTTTCCCCCTCTTGTTTATATTCCTTCTTCCTCCTGGATCTCTCCTTAGCACTCTTTCACGCTCTCGTCTCTTTTTTCCTCTGGTGTTCTGTCCCAACTCCTCTTTGCTGCTACTTGTTGTTTCAATACCCATCACTTGGTCATGTAAATCCCTTGCTTTACTTTGTGAGTCCACCCTTATTTTCTTTCCCTACCACGTTACCAGGATTCCTTCTGGTGTTATCCATCTAAAAGGTATATATCTCTTGTTTAGTGATGTGGCCAAGAACCAATACTCTTTCCACAGCTGTCTTATTCTTTTAGGGATTTGCTTCAGAGTAATTATTTCTTTATTCCTATAAAACATAGGATCATCCTTTGTATTTATATACATTTATATACAATGTCTCTGACTTTCCTTCTCCCAAATCTTACATGTACCTCCCGGAGTAGTTTGTTTTGTCGAGCATAATTTGTATGGACTCTGTATACTTCATCCAATTTGTTTATTATTTCGTCCTTCTCTCTTTGGAGGGCCTCTGCTATCATCTCCGCCATTACTAGCATTAAATTCTCCTCTCTGTCTTCAACCATGTTTTGAAAACGTAAATAAAATGTGGCTCTTTCCATCTCTAATTGCACCACGGTGTTTTCTAATTCTTTGTTTAATCCCATCATTTTTAAATCAAGAGATTCCAGTTTTTCTTCAGCCAATTCTGTTTTCTTTTCTATAGCTATTATCCTTTGATCATTTCTTTTTATAATTTCTTGTATCGAATCCATCTTTTCGTCTATCTTCTGGATATCGCTTTTTACCTCTCTCTTAACCTCATCCATGTCCTTCCTAGTTTCTTGATGGTTCCTGGTCATGCACTCCTGCATTTTGACCATGGTTTCCTGTATCGTCATAAGTGTGGCCTGCATTGTTGGCATACTTAATGTGGTCGACTGCTTCTCTGATGAAAACATTCCCACTAAGGTCCTCTGTGTCACTGGGGAGGCCAATGGTCCAGCTAATATTGATGTGGTTTTCTTCCCTGTTTTCAGCGTTGTAGTGGTGGTATCGTTTTTCCAATATTGTGCGTAGATGATTCTAGCTGCTGGCTAATGTAACAAATCCTGGATGCACTAAAGTAAGAGCTAGGGCAGGTTCAGTAACCAACCCTTGTAAATGGGCAGCCTGTAATTTAAAGGAAAACCATGGCTGTGAAAAATTTTGGGATGTGTGCTTGCTTGAAACCTGACTGGAAGCTCACAGAGAGTGATATCTGACATCTGAAATTAATTGGCATAGACATTGGATACTATAAAATTCTTACCAGAAATTTTCCCCTTGCTGCTAGACCTTCATGGTTGAAAGCTTTTGGGAGCCACTGAAGGAATCTTTTTCTGTTGCCTCTATCAATGCCTCCCCCTTTGCATCAGAACATTAAAAAGCACCCATCAAGTCTCCCTGATCTGATCAATTTTAATCTTTTGCCAAGAACATGTGTGTCCCACTCACATAAAAAAAAAAGAAGGGATTATAGGAAGTTAGCGCCCACTTCTCTCCCCACCCCCTCAAACCATGTGATCCTGTCCATCATTAAACCATCTTTCCAAGAGGACTCCATGATTCCAATGTTTTTTCCCCCACTTGGAGCTGAACCCAGAAGGATATTTCTTCCAACAATGTATAAACGTCTCTCTTTGTATAACTGTATGTCTGTTTATGTATCTGTACCTGCTTGTTTCTTTATATATAAACACACACACATACAGATACAGATAATCCTCAACTTACGACCACAAATGAGCCCAACATTTTCTGTTGTGGGACATTTGTTAAGTGAGTTTGCCCCATGTTACGAATTTTCTTGCCACAGTCACTGCAGTTGATAAGTTAGTAACTCAGTTGATCAGTGACTTCCCCTTTGACTTTGCTTGTGAGAAAGTTGCCAAAGGGAATCACATGACCTTGGGGCCTAGCCATGGTCATAAATATGAACCAGTGGCCAAGCATCTGAATGATCATGGGGATGCTGCAAAGGTCATAACTGAGAAAAATGGTTGTAAATGGTCACTACACAAATTATTGCAACTCAAGGACTACCTGCATACACACAAATATTTAATTCGCTACTAGATAAGGAGACCACTCAGTGAACAAGCCGCAAGGGGTCACAACTCAACTGTGTACCTTGTCGATACCTGGGAATTCTTAATGTTGGATGAGGGCATCAAAGGATCGCTCAAGATGTTCACCTCTTTTCTGCTTCTGATCTCTGCAGATTCCTGGAGTCTCCCACCATGCTCGCCTCCAAGATCTCCTGCTTGCTGATGATCTCTTTGGCCTTTCTTTGGGGGGCTCTGCTGGTCGTGCCCAGCCAAGGGCAAAACTGGGCTGCATTCAGGAATAAGCACATTGACAGCTATAGCCAATACCCACCTCACAGTATCAACGTATATTGTGCAAACGAGATGCGGCGTCGGCGCATGACCACTCCTCTTTGCAAATCCCACAACACTTTTATCTTTGAGTCTGACTCCGTAGTCCAAGAAGTCTGCCAAAACACCAGGGATCCAGCTGCCGTTGCCAGCATATTTCCTTTCAATTTAGTTGATTGCATTTATACAGGTGGCTCCCCTCCTAATAGCTGCAACTATCAAGGAAGCTTGCACACAAAACACATTGTTGTCACCTGTGACAATTATGTTCCTGTTCACTTCATCAGGTTTATATGACAAACAAAGAAGCAAAACTCGCCTCCCTTCTCCTGAAGAAGACCGTGGAAATTTGGATCAAGAATTCAGCTCAACTTTACATCTCTTCATTTCTTCAATTATATCAAACATGCTTTTGAAAGGAAAATGTATTTTAACAAAAATTTTCTCTTTAAATAGATCTGGACATGAAGCCAGTGACTTTGGACTTCCAATTTGCATGGCCTCCTTCCTTCCTTCCTCCTTCTCTAAAAAGGGCATAATTACTGTAGCATTATAGCTGTCCTCTCTTCCTGTCTGCTCACCTTCTCAGAATTAATCTGATGCTAAACATTTATCTTACTGGTAGTAGAGCTATAGATCTGTCTGCACATTTGCATAATAAACTGCTTTCTTCTCAATGCAGAGTATTGCTGTGACTGATTAAAGATCAAAGTATACCCTATGCCTTTTCTTTCCATTCCATTCAGCAAAAAGAAGGACTAGGGGTGATAGGATACCAGTGTTCCAGTATTTGAAGGGCTGCCACAAAGATAAAAGGAGCAAACTATTTACCAAAGCACCAGCCAAAGCATAGCTGGCTGGAGAATTCTGGGAGTTGAAGTCCACAAGTCCTAAAGCTGCCAAGTTTGAAGACCTCTGATTTAAATATTCAATTTCTCACTCTCCTATACTGTCTACAGTCTAGAATTCATTTTTTTCCATTACTAAAGTCTCCAAGATTTTTCATAAATTCCACCAATCCTGTCTTAATCTTGGAAGATGAACATTATGTTTTGTAATACGCAAAAAAATATAATATTTTTATTTATTGATTGATTGATTGATTGAACTTTTATACCGCCCTTCTCCTAGCGGACTCAGGGCAGTGAACAGCCAGGTAAAAAACATAATACAAAAGTTAAAATCATTTTAAAATAATTTAAATACAATTTGGCCCAAAATTTAAAACATGTCAATTAAAATCAATCAATATCAAACACTAAAACCAATAAAGGATCAGGCCAGCCTGGCTAACTGAAAAAAGTAAGTTTTTAGGGCCCGACGAAACGTCCAGAAGTCTAGGATCACTCGTATCTCTGGGGGTAGATCATTCCATAAGGTAGGTGCTGCAGGCTCTCCCCTGGGGTTTGTCTGGCTGACGGCACCCTGAGGAGGCCCCCTCTGTGGAAGCAAACTGGCCGGTGGGAGGCAATTGGTGGCAGAAGGTAGTCCCATAAGTACCCCGGCCCTAAGCCATGGAGCGCTTTAAAGGTGGTCACCAACACCTTGAAGCGCACCCGGAAGTCCACCGGGAGCCAATGCAGCTCGCACAGGAGAGGCGTCACATGGGAGTGCCCCATCGCTCCTATAATCCCCCGCGCGGCTGCATTCTGCACCAGTTGGAGCCTCTGGGTGCACCCCAAGGGGAGCCCCATGAGAGAGTGTTACAGTAGTCCAGACAAGAAATGACGAGTGCTTGAGTGACCGTGCATAAGGAGTCCCGGTCTAAAAAGGGGTGCAACTGGCGTATCAGGTGAACCTGATAAAAAGCCCCCCTGGCCACGGCCGTCGTATGCTCTTCTAAAGACAGCTGTGCATCAAGGAGGATGCCCAGGTTGCGAGCCCTTTCCGTGGGGGCCAATGATTTGCCCCCAAGAGCCAGCAATGGCACCAGCTGGCTATACCGGGACGCCGGCAGCCACAGCCACTCGGTCTTGGAAGGGTTGAATCGAAACTTGTTTCTCCCCATCCAGACCCGCACGGCCTCCAGGTACTGGGACATCACTTCCAAGGCATCTTTGGGATGGTCTGGGGTGGAGATGTACAGCTGAGTGTCATCAGCGTACTGATGGAACTCAACCCCAAAACCACGGATGATCTTATCCAGCGGCTTTACATAAATGTTGAACAGGAGTGGCGAGAGGACCGACCCTTGTGGCACCCCACAAACAAGGCACCTTGGGGTCGACCGCTGCCCCCCTGTCAACACAGATTGCGACTGGTCGGAGAGGTAGGAGGAGAACCACCGCAAAACAGTGCCCCCTACTCCCAGTCCCTCCAGCCGGTGCAACAAGATACCATGGTCGATGGAATCAAAAGCAGCTAAGAGATCTAACAGGACCAGGATAGATGAATAACCCCTACCCCGAGCCCTCCAGAGATCATCCACCAACGCAACCAATGCTGTTTCCGTGCTGTACTCAGGCCTGAAACCGGATCCAGAGAGGGCTTCTTGAGGAAGGGCCTCACCACCACCTCTTTCAAGGTGGCCGGTAAGACACCCTCACTCAAGGAAGCGTTGATAATCCTCTGGAGCCAGCCTCGTGTAACCTCCCGGGAAGCCAGCACCAACCAGGAGGGACATGGGCCCAATAAACATGTGGTCGCATTCAGCCGTCCCAACATCCTGTCCACATCCTCGGGAGCCACAGGATCGAACTCCTCCCAGATAACACTCTCAAGACCTGCCTCAGTCATCTCATCTGAACTAACCCAGTCAGCGGCCAGGTCTTCCCGAATCTGAATGATCTTATCATACAGATACTGTACAAAGTCCTCAGCTCAGTCCTGCAAGGGGTCATCCCGCGCTTCCAGGTGGAGGAAGGTTAGGGTCACCCTAAACAGGGCAGCTGGGCGATTCTCTGATGACGCAATAAGAGTGGCAAAATAGTTAGATTTTCCCGTTTTTATCGCTACTAGGTAGGTCTTAATATGAGACCTTACTAGTGTTAGGTCAGATTCAGATCCAACCGCTCTTTAGGCATCTTTTCCAGGGCTTCATCTCCCTCAGCTCCTCAGTGAACCAAGGAGCTAAGCGAGTTCGGTGCCAGGTCAGAGGCCATAAAGGCACAACACGGTCCAAAGCACCAGTGGCCGCACTGTCCCAGGCAGCCACTAGGTCTTAAGCCAAGTCGTGAGCCAGAGTCTCAGGAAATGGCCCAAGCTCCATATGGAACCTATCAGGATCCATCAGGCGCCTGGGGAGGAACCACCTGGTCGGTTCCACCTCCCTGCGACGGGGTGTGGTGGTCAAGAAGGTCGAGTCGAAGGAGCGAGTGGTCAGACCATGAAAGGGTTCAATACCTATATCCCCTATATCAAGGCCACTCAACCGCTGACCAGAGATAAAAACTAAGTCCATGTGAGTAGGGCCGTGAATTACTTGAGTCAGGTCCATGGCCATCATGGAAGCCATGAACTCCCGAGCTACCTCAGACGTTTCACCGACAGGTGGCAGGTTAAAATCCCCCATGACCAGAAGTCTGGGGGTATAAACCGCCGTTTCAACTATAGCGTTGAGAAGCTCAGGCAAGGTTGTTGCCACGTGGTAGGGAGCCAGGTACGTGACCAACAAACCCATCTGCATCCCACGGCCCCACTTCACAAAAAGGGACTCACATCCGGCTATCTGAGGTACAGTGGCCTCCCTTGGATCAAGACCTTCCTTTATAATCACCGCTACCCCCCCGCCCCTGCCCTGAGCTCTCGGCTGATGAAATGCATGGAAGCCCGGTGGGCACATATCCACAAGGGGAACCCCCACTTCATGGCCCAACCAGGTCTCTGTAATACCTGCCAGGTCCGCTCCCCACTCTTGAATAAGATCACAAATGAGGGGGACCTTATTTACTATGGACCTGGCATTGCATAGCATCAGCCGAAAACTCGGGTCCTGAGACTGAACAACCTGGGGAACGGAGCGAGCCAAGGGGACCGGGGCATGCCACCGCTCGAAGGTAGTGAGTGCGTGACCCCCTCACACGATGTGGCCCCCCGCTCCCTCCATATCTGCCCCTCCCACTCAGCATGTTGATAGTAAAAGAATAATGGATGGAAACTGATTAAGGAGAGATTCAACCTAGGAATTCTGTTTTCGTTTATCTTTTGTTTGGAGCCTGCCTTCCCATGTCTGAACCCGTACATGGACCCTGGGTTACTGTCCCTGGAAGTGTCCCTACGCTCATTGTTTCGCCTGGGGTTGGTTGACCACCCACGCCCTCGTTCCCTAAAAGGCCTGCGGTCTAGTGATCGTCTCTCTCTGTGATCACTGTGTCCCCTGTCCCTATTGTTCCTGGGGCAATCCCTTTTTAAATGGTTCCTGGACCCACACGAAAAATATTCTGGGGTACCCTTTGCCCTATCCTGGAACTCAACCCTTTTGGCAGGTCTAGAATCCCTCCTGGATAAGTTGCGATCTCTCCTTAGGTTGTCTTCTGCAATGAGGCGGTTGGTGAGTGTGTCTAACGTTAAGTGTTCTAGACTGAGGCTGTCCAGTTGCATCACAAAGTTGTCCCAGCTATTGTCTAAAGAGTTTATGACTATGCTCAACATACTCTCTTCAGTAATTGCTTTCCCCCTCTGCAATTAATTCAGCCCTGGTTGCATTAAGTTTCAACAGGTGCTGACTCATGGGGATCCCTGGTCTGAGCCTGGCAGAATGGAAGTCTCTGGATATCTTTGTGGTGATGGCTCTACTTCTGCTGTAAAACAGGTTATAAAGTTTTTGCATGACCTCATGTACCGTCATGTGATTCCCTACACTTGGGTACATCGTGGGTGAGATGCTGGTTAACAAAATACAAAAAGCCCTGTGGTGGATATAGTCTATTTCAAATGTCCAAGGTTTCTGGGGTGGGTTTGAAATTAGAAAAAGTAAATTTTCTTTCATGAATATTATTTGCAATTGCTGACTCCATTCTAGAAGGCTTTTTCCATCTATTTGTAGTTTGGGGAAATTAACAGGTAATGTCCCAGAATTGTTGGAATAGTTACTTACTGAGGGCAGCTGTCCATGGCCCTGGATGTGAGTGAAGGCACAGTAAGGCAATGGGATGCTTGAGTTTATGTTAAAAAAATAGTCAGTCATTTTTTTTTCTATACTCTCAACAGGTGAAGACTGGGCATGCGCGAATGAAGACTGGGCATGTGCGAAGTTCATTTCACGCTGGAAGTTGTTGGGTGAGAAACTCCTGGCCGTGGCTCCTGATTCTAGGCCCAGGCCTGCTGGGTGAAGGTCGGACCCACCCCTGGAGTACCTGGGCCGGGCGCTGGACATCCGGAGCTCCCTCCGAGTGGCTGGCTCTCCTCCGGACACTTGCTGGGACATGGCGGATGGCGAGTGAGGCCTCCATGGGCCCAGCGGCTCGGTGGCGACGACAGTGGTGGCGGCGGTGGATCCCGATCCATAGGCACTGGATCCCGGATGAGTGGTGAATCCCGGTGGTTGACGCAGAATCAGTGACTATCTGGCTCGATTCCCCTCTGTCGCGTCTTGGGTCAGTGTCAGGTGGTGCAGCGTGATCGGTGCTTGTCGCAGTGGTGGCATGGAGACTGCCATTGATTGGTGGTTGTGGCAGGCGGTGGTTGCCCCCTCGTCAGCTCTTTGCCTTTCCGGGCTTCCTCTTCGGTTAGCGGTTTGTGCAGGAGGCCTGAAGGCAGGGCCGAATGCAGCCGCTAGCATTTCTAGGGCTTTTTCTATCTTGAGCTTGGTAGGCGAACTCCCATCGTTTTGGGTTTGTTCTTCGTCGTTTCTCCGGGTTGTTCCCCATTTGTTTTGGGGTTCTGGTTGTTTTGCGCCATTAGGTTTAAACCCCAGCTTTCTATTGGCTGTTGGTCATTCCAAGATGGCCACCGGGAAAAAGGCATGAAAATGGATTCGGCTGGCTCTAGGTCATCCGACTGAGCTGGCCTGTCCCTTACCGATGCGGTGGCTTCTTGGGTCAGTTCTGGGGCCTCGATCGCTGCTCCATGGTTCCCGAGGAGACTCTGGAGTTTCGCAATGAGGTCTTCTTCGCTGGTAGGTGCCTCCATTAGCTTCAGTGTGGATTGTCTGAGTCCATTTCCCTTTTGCGGTGCCTTTTGTTCACGGTCATTTGCTTCCTCATGTTGTCCCTCATCCCTGTGTAGTGAGTCAATATCAACGAGGTACTCACTTTCAGTCAGCGTGATTTTCACTGCAGCACCTTCGGGTATGAGTTGTGCAGCCATCTGTCTGGTGTTTACTCTGTTCTTCTTTTCAGAGTAAACAGCTGGTTCAGTCATTGTTCAGAATTATGGGTAACCATCCTCTGCTATCATTTTGTTAGGTTTGATGAATCTAACCCAATAACTCACAGGACACAGTTGTATCTTTTCTTCTATTCTTTATTGCAGGCCTGGACTATTCCTAGGCCCATTCAGTGTAATGGTAACTGACCATTATCTATCTCTTGCAGGTACACATCTGGAACTGCTGGATGGCCTCATGCTGAGTTCTCTTATATCCAAGGGGAGGAGTCAGAGGTAAGGTGGCATGATGGGATATGGGGTTGTGTTAACCCTTACATGACTAAGATGGGAAGTGGCTTGGATGAATTAGACATTTCACTTGACAGGGAAGGGAAGGGAAGGGAAGGGAAGGGAAGGGAAGGGAAGGGAAGGGAAGGGAAGGGAAGGGAAGGGAAGGGAAGGGAAGGGAGAGTAGGATAGGATAGAATGGGATGGGGTAGTGTGAGGTGGGATGGGGTAGGGTGGGGATAGCATCAGGAGTGAAATCTATTTACCTTCCTTACTGGTTCGGAAGTGCGCAAGCAAAGCAACTGCACACATGCTGCATGTATGCAAGCAACGCAACCACACACACACACGTGCATCACATGCGTATGCAGACCTTCTGTGCATGCGCAAAAACTGTGCATGCGCAGAACGTAAAAAAACACATTACTTCCTTGTTAAAACCAGGAAGTAATGATACGCGGGTGGACGGCGCTTCACTCCGCCATCGCTACTAGACCACCGAACCACCGGCCAAGATCGCTACCGGACAGGGCGATCCGGCCCGATCTGGGAGCATTTTACCCCTGGATAGCATAGCATAGCACAGCATACCGTAATAATAATCATAATATCAAAGTAATAATAATCATAATAATGATACCAATAAGAGAAAGTGGTGGAATTAATGAGAAGGATAAAAGTAACTACATGGGAAAATATATTTAGACAAAAGACAGTACTATGGGAGTTACATGCATAGTAGAGTGATGGCACATGGAAAAAAACATAATTGTGTCTAGTTGTTTTGATATGCAATGCCCTGGAGCAGACAAGTCATCCAGCCATTTTCCTCTTTATTTTAATTGCTATTTTATTATTTGGAACTTTCCTTTAGATGTACTAAGGGAACAGATATTTCTGTTCTTGGATCTTGGAAGAGGTTCCTTCTTTTTGCAACCCTTTCAGTTTTGAAACATCTCTCTGTTCTTCTTCAACCACGTGCATTAAGTTCATCAGCTCCTTTCAAAAAGACCAATCAATATTTTTCTGTCCATCACAGACTCTGGATTACAGAGGTCAATTGGTACTCTCTTTTCATTACTGAATATTTCAGGTTTCTGAATATTATCTCTGTGTTTTATTCTTCTGAAAATGTAAATAAATAGAAAGACACATCCGCTTGCAGTGTATGAGCTGATCTAATCCTACTTAGGTTAAATTATACATTGTATGATCAGTGAACAACTGGTTGAGGTAATTCCAAAAGTCCCTGGAAAAGGTTCTGATTTTTAAAAACATTAATGATTTTGGGGAGTTGAACAAAAACAACCAATCAATTTACTGCCAATCTTACTGGAAGGCTGGTTAACATGAGCAGGTCAATAGCAGGAAGGTTGGCAATGAATTGGTTGACTTAGAGAAAAACAAACAAAGCCTTTGGAAACCTATCCTTGCTCAATATCTCAGGGGCTGCCACAAAGAAGAGGGAGCCAACCTATTCTCCAAAGCACCTGAGGGCAGGACAAGAAGCAATGAGTGGAAACTAATCAAGGAGAGAACCAACTTAGAACTAAGGAGAAATTTCCGGACAGTTAGAACAATTAATCAGTGGAACAACTTCCCTCCAGAAGTTGTGAATGCTCCAACACTGGAAGTTTTTAAGAAGTCATTGGGCACTCATTTGTCTGAAATGTTATTATAGGGTTTCCTGCCTAAGCAGGGGGTTGGACTAGAAGACCTCCAAGGTCCCTTCCAACTGTTATTCTATTCTATTCTATTCTATTCTATTCTATTCTGTTCTATTCTATTCTATTCTATTCTATTCTATTCTATTCTATTCTATTCTATTCTTTCTATTCTATTCTGTTTTCCAATGTTAAGTTTGTTATTAGAAACTCACTATTTCTGTTGACCTATGAGGCCAGAGTCCTTTTTATTATCTGGGCTTAAAAGAATTTGAAATCTGCTGTTTCCAGATGCTGAAGTGTCCGGCATAGGAGCACAAAAAGAACACTACAAGTTTCTGTACTTCTGAGAGGGATCTAGATGGATGCTATGATGTCATAGGCCAAAGTGACTCATATCACCTGCATAAAGATTAGCAATACAATAATTGGGAGAGGAAGGTTGATGTTTGTAATAGACAAGCAGTTCTTAGAAGGTAACTGAAGGAGCATATTAAGGTTAGAAGTTGAAAGATATAAAAGATGTATATGTAATTGTATTATTACTGTTAGTACTATGGAAAAAAAATGTACTGACCCAGTCATTACACTGTCCACAAAATATGTTGGTTGTTAAAGGAAAACTGCAAATAAAACATATACCAAAAAAAAGTAATTAAAGGGAGTCTTTAATCGAGCCTGTCCATTACAGATGTAATTCATAACAGTTGTAATGCAGGTCAGCTGATATTACAACCTCTTTTGCAAAGATAATTAAGCAACTGCCACAGCTATAAAGTGACTCCATTATAGATCTACTGACCTTAATGGGACTATTTCCCATATATTTCTGCATCAAACATCTCTGCATTAAATATCTCTTTTGGGAAAACCATGAATAGCAACAAGTCAGGGAATATATAAATTTGACTTTTCGCACCTTTCATCCTCTGGGATTCAATTTGAACTATGAATGAGTTGGAAGATGTATTTAATTGTGTGCTAATGTAATTCAGCTTCCTCAAAGTGGTTGTTATTGACCACCAAAAGTTGATGAGACTATCCAAGTTGTTGTTATTATTATTATTCCTAGTTCTATTAGTTAAAGTAGTGTTTACTAATTTTTAGTCATTCATTTAATAAATGTTTGGGTGTTGATGAACAATCTGGAACTTCATCAAGTTGTTGATAAGGTCAAGAGTTTGGAGAACTTAAGGAAATTCAGTTCATTTTAAATTTCAGCACCCATATTTGGTCAGAAAGACATTTAGGAGGAGTCTAAAAGTGACCATTCTCATGGAAACCAATAAGGACCCAGAGTAACCTTAAAAAGTAAAAGCCTTAAAACCTCAGCCACAAAGAAGATATGGATTTCTGGAATACAGTCTCTACTCATTTCCACTCAGACCCAACTTCTTCTTAGAACAGGGGTCACCAACCTTTCGGACCTCAGGGACCACTAAAGTCATAATTTTAAATCCCCTGGACCACTAATATGAATTTTTTAAAAAGATAAATAGTATTTAGTACAATATAAAAAATGCAAATAATTTTTCTGTGGACAACCAAAATTTTCCAGTTGCTGACCACTGTCTTAGAACATCAGTTTATCCTTCTAGAGAAAAGTAACTGTAAAGAAGAGAAAGGAGACATTCCACGTAGAAGCCAAAGTCCATGGAGAAAAGGGAAGGATCAGATTTGAGTTAAAAGCACCTGGAGATGCCTTCATAAAAGTCTCTTGGCCCATATGCAGTGATAAAAGCTGAAGAGGCTTCATTCCAAGGCTTGTATTCTGAAACAAAACATAGACCTTAGGGTATAAATAGAAACTCTCCAAACGAAAGTGATCAGAAGAAATCCAAACTTTCGTTTCTCCTCCAAGGAAGGGTTCTACACATCGACAATCTTTTCACCAGGAGGGTAAGTTTGAAACCACTTTGATCTACACAGTTCTGAGGCTGCTTTCCACACAGAACTGATCCTGTGTTACCCAGGAGAAACAGTCTACCAATGGCTAATGTCTTCTGTCTAGAGTAGTGGCCAAAATTGTGGAAACCTTTTGGAGAAAGTGTATTTTCTAAAACTAGCTAATAACACCACTTTTTTTGTGAGTAGTACCATAAAATTATATATCAATAGAAAGATAATTTAATCAAGAATGTAACGCAATACCTTTTATGAAGGATGTGCTATTAGAATAGCAATTACAGTATAAAGAAGAAAACGAAACATAGAAAAAAACAAGATATACAAAAATTATCACCATGTTGGGTAATCTTTAGCATGAATTACGGCCTTACGTCTTCCCATGGAGTGAACCAAATCTTTTAGTTCTTCAGCTGTTATAATGTGAAATCAAGATTGAACGATTGCTTCTATTATTTATTTTTATTTTTTATTTTACCAAAAAATTATATGCCGCCCTTCTCCCTAAGGACTCAGGGCGGCGAACACAAGTTAAAAAGATACAATAATAAAAGATCTAAATGATTAAAACCCAGTTAAAACAATGACAATCAAAAAGAAAGACTAGGTTTTATTACTGGATCATTTCTGACTAACAAGCATTTACGTCCATGGAAGGGCTCCTTTTGCTAGGGAATCACTGATCAAAAGGGGAAAGGGAGGGAAGCTTGGATTAACAGACTAACTAATAACAGAGTTGGGAGGAACCTTAGAGGTCTTCTAGACCAACCCCCTGCTCAAGCAGGAAACCCTATACCATTTCAGGCAAATGGTTGTCCAATCTCTCATTCGTATCCCAAGTCATCGTCCGGCTGTCTTTGCTACAGAGAGCCTTTCCAGAAAAAATACACTAGACTCTGTAACTCGAAAGAAAGGAAACTGCACTATTAGCATGAAAATCTAATAGATGAAAATCTTGTAGTTCTTCAAATCCCAAAATGGATGAAGCCCGATGCCCAGATACTCATCCACAGCTGCTACATTTTGCACAACATCAGTTGCCTTGAAACCTGACAGGATACTCTCAGAACTAGAAAACTGAAAACAAGATGAGTTTCCTATAGAAATCTGTACAAATCTTGGGTGTAAAAAAAGCTGGATCTATTTGTAATGCCTGGGGTTTTGTGCTTCAGTGGAAAATACTATCCAAATCTGGATAGGATAAGACCTTATTAATAATTTACTTTCAGTTTACCATTTGTTTTGTGAGCTTTTGTAGTTACAATGGCACTGAAAAAAAGTGGCTTATGATCGGTTTTCACCCTGATGATTGTTGC
>WNWU01000314.1:0-13712 GCA_012654045.1 Ptyas mucosa
TTCATTCATAATGAAATTTCACTTCAGTCACAAGGAATTTTAAAATCAGCTCCAACGTAGGATTCATATATGGAGTTCTGGTATAAAAGGAAAGCCCTGCACTTAACATTAGGCAGGGTTCAAGGCAGAGGTGGGTTTCAGCAGGTTCTGACCAGTTCTGGAGAACTGGTAGTGGAAATTTTGAGTAGTTCAGAGAACCGGTAAATACCACCTCTGGCTGGCCCCACACCCGTCTATTCTCTGCCTCCTGAGTCCCAGCTGATCAGGAGGAAATGGAGATTTTGCAGTAACCTTCCCCTTGAATGGGATGGGAATGGAGATTTTACAGTATCCTTCCGCTGCCATGCCCACCAAGATCAGGTAGTAAAAAAATTTGAAACCCACCACTGGTTCAAGGGTGCTGTTGGCTTCTTTGGCATTTGAAGACGGGCAGCCCTACATCAACCTAGAATGGCACCAAACATTATACTTCTGAGTGACCTTCCCCAGCTGTATCTGGAGACGAGGCCATGCTGAAGGACAGCAGAAGTCAATTCCCTTGTTTTTGAACTGCCTTCATCCAGCATCACTTTCTGGACATGTTCTGACAGGAAAGACGCACAACCACAACCAAAGTGTCCTCAGGAGTGTTTCTGTGATTTTTCACTAACATGCTTTTTTCCAGTCTCTCCTCTTCATATGGAGCCCAGAAGACGTTTAGGATCCCAAGAGGAGAAATTATTTCTCACTGTAATTATGACCATCCAGACCTTTGAGATCTTATGTGACTTCTCCAGTGGCTGCCTTCCATGTAGAAAGCAGACTGAAGCCCACTGAATTATGGACCTCCTTTTCCATGGATGGAGAGTCCTAATGTATTTTCTTTGGCATTCCTTGTTTTCCTGCTCAGTCCCTGCCTCAGTCCAAATGTGTGGAAAGTTGTCATCCTGGATTTGTCAAGAGGGCTTGAGAAAGGGAGCCAGTTTGCTGCTATGACTGCGTTCCTTGTCCGGAGGGAACATCTCCACGCAGGAAGGTGGGTCAAACTGAGGAAAATGGAAGGTCTTGTGGGAATGGATTTATCCAGATCATTTTGATGAAAGTGCAAGTTAAACAACAGATTGAAGTTCACCTGGTTTATTTTCAGTCTGAAGAATTTCTTATATAAACTGAAGAATAACCAAAAGATCATGAAGGAAAGGTGGGGAACAGATGGGAAGGAAATGAAGATTAGACATGTTTGTCCATTGTCAGGGAAAATAATTCTTCTCCTTGTTAGTTTGCATATCTCCCTCCATGTTTATTTTTCTAGGAACATCTCAGTTCTTTAAAAGTTTAGGACTTGTCTTAGGTTCTTTGCTTTACCTCATCTGAAGCAGACTTATGTTATGTTGTCCTACAAAATTGATGCATAAAAAGTTATATTAAGCAATCAATTTCTATTATCTATTATCCCCTTTCTAACAGAACAATCACTTGAATATGATCCACAAGTGCATGACTTAGCCAGAGATTATTCCCATTTTTCCTCGGACTGATAGACAAATTTATAGACCAATAGTTCTCGTCCTTTTTGACCTGGGTTAGCCAATAAGACAATATCTGAGGGGTCTTTACTCCATCTTGACTGTGCCATTGGGAGAATTATTCCGTTCAATCTAAGGTCATTTGTTGGCTGCTCATCGTGGGAGGGCGAGTTGGATGTTACTCCCACTGGACTGCTCATGTCAGGACCCTATCTGTTGTCGTGAAAGGACAGCGGAAGTACCAGTATGTCTCATTGAACAATTACCCGGATGTTTATATTTTGTGAGACCCCTGTATATGCCTCGTTTCCCCTCCCCTTCATCGCTGCACCTGAAGATGTACAGGACATTGGACCTTCTTGCTCTGCGAGACTTACCCCTCCTGCAGATGTGGCCCTCTTCACTATCAAGGGCCCACCTCAATGATGGGTTTTGGGACCCGGAGAGGTGACATGCGAAAACTAGGGGGCTGAGGGGTTTTTTATTCAAATGTTTTGTGAAATTTTTAAGGGGTTTCAGGGAGGGGGAGGGTTTATTGGGAACGCAGACTGTGGATATGGGGGACAGCTCACAAAGGGGAGGGGTGGGCCTGGCAAAGAAGCATGGTGTGGGAGGTGGGGGTCCTGGCATGGGGGGGGTCAGAGTTTGTCCAGATAGTGCTTTAAATATCACTACCGTGAGTGGGAGAGGTAGGTATGGCGGGAACAGGGGGCCATATCGAGTCAGGGGAGTACGCACCCGCTGTGTACAAGCGGTGGTGTGCTCCGGCCCCCAAGGTTCCACCCATTCCCCAGGTTGCATAGACCCTCAGGGCCCAGCCCTCCGGCTGATGCTGTGCAACGCCAGGTCCATAGTAAATAAAGCCCCCCTCATTTGTGATCTTATTTGTGAGGGGGGAGCGGACCTGGCAGGTATTACGGAAACCTGGTTGGGCCAGGAGCAGGGGTTTCCCCTCGTTGAAATGTGCCCACCAGGTTTCCTCGCATTCCATTGGCCGAGGTCACAGGGCAGGGGTGGGGGAGTAGCGGTGATTATTAAAGAAGGTCTGAGACCGAGGGAGGCCACTGTTCCTCAGACGGCCGGCTGTAAGTCCCTCCTTGTGAAGTGGGGTCATGGGGTTCAGATGGGTTTGCTGATCACGTACCTGGCTCCCTGCCACGTGGCAGCAGCCCTGCCTGAGCTCCTCGACGTTATCACCGCGGTGGCAGTTGATACCCCTAGACTAATGGTCATGGGGGATTTCAACCTTCCATCTGTGGGTGAGACGTCGGAGGTGGCTCAGGAGTTCATGGCTTCCATGACAGCTATGGATCTGACCCAGGTAATTCATGGCCCTACCCACACGGGGGGAAACACCCTGGATTTGGTTTTCGTCTCTGGACAATGGTTGAGTGATCTTGAGATAGGGGACTTAGTCATTGAGCCCTTGTCATGGTCAGATCACTCTCTCCTTCGTCTCAACTTTCAAACTGCTGCACCCCGCCACAGGGAGGCGGAGCCAGTAGGTTGGTTCCGCCCCAGGCGCCTGATGGAACCTGATAGGTTCCAGATGGAGCTTGGGCCATTTCTTGAGGCTCTGGCACACACCTCGACCAGAGACCTAGTGGCCACCTGGGACAGGACGGCCGCTGGAGCTCTGGATCGGGTCGTGCCTTTGCGGCCTCTGACCCGGCACCGATCGCAATTGGCTCCTTGGTTCTCCGAGGAGCTGAGGGAGTTGAAGCGCCAGAAAAGATGCCTAGAGAGTAGTTGGAGGGCCAGTCGTTTTGAATCTGACTGGACACTAGTGAGATCCCATATTAGGACTTACTTAGTGGCGATAAAAGCAGCTAAATGTAACTATTTTGCTGCTCTTATTGCATCATCAGATAATCGCCCGGCCGCCCTCTTTAGGGTGACCCACTCCCTGCTACACCAGGAAGCGTGAGAGGACCCCTTGGAGGGTAGAGCCGAGGATTTTGTTCAGTATCTGCATGATAAAATCACTCAGATTCGGAAAGATCTGGACTCCGACTGGGTAGTCTCGGGGGGAGGGACAGGGGCAGGTCTTGAGAATGTTATCTGGACTGAGTTTGATCCTGTGACCCCTGAGGACATGGACAGGATTCTGGGCAGGCTAAACGCGACCACCTGTTTATTGGACCCGTGTCCCTCCTGATTAGTACTGGCTTCCCGGGAGGTGACATGTGGCTGGTTCCAGGGGATTATAAATGCTTCGTTGGGTGAGGGTGACTTTCCTGTCGCCTTGAAAGAGGCGGTGGTGAGGCCTCTCCTCAAGAAGCCTTCCCTGGACCCGGCAATGTTGGTAAATTATCGTCCGGTCTCCAACCTTCGCTTTCTGGTGAAGGTTGTCGAGAGTGGGTTGCGCAACAGCTTCCCCAGCACCTGGATGAAACGACGTATCTGGATCCGTTCCAGTCGGGCTTCAGACCCGGGTACAGCACAGAAACAGCATTGGTCGCATTGGTTGATGATCTCTGGAGGGCTCGGGACAGGGGGTGCTCCTCTGTCCTGGTCCTGTTAGATCTCCCAGCGGCTTTTGATACCATCGATCATGGTATCATGCTGCACCGGTTGGAAGAGTTGGGGGTGGGAGGCACTGTGTTGCAGTGGTTCTCCTTTCTCTCCGACCGGTCGCAGTCAGTGTTGACAGGGGGGCAGAGGTCGACTCCGAGGCCCCTCATATGTGGGGTGCCACAAGGGTCGGTCTTCTCGCCCCTCCTGTTCAACATTTATGTGAAGCAGTTGAGCGAGATCATCCGTGGTTTTGGGGTGAGATATCATCAGTACACGGATGACACCCAGCTGTACATCTCCACCCCAGACCACCCCAACGATGCCCTTGAAGTGATGTCCCGGTGCCTGGAGGCTGTGCGGATCTGGATGGGGAGGAACAGGCTCAGACTCAACCCATCCAAAAACGAGTGGCTGTGGTTTCCGACGTTCCGATATAGTCAGCTGCTGCCATCGCTGACTATCGGGGGCGAATCATTGGCCCCGGCAGAGAGGGCGCGCAACTTGGGCATCCTCCTGGATTCACGGCTGTCTTTAGAAGAGCATTTGACAGCCGTCACCGGGAGGATTTTTCATCAGGTTTGCCTGATTCGACAGTTGCGTCCCTTTCTGGATCGGGACTCTTTACACATGGTCACTCATGCCCTTGTCACCTCTCGCCTGGACTATTGTAATACTCTCTACATGGGGCTCCCCTTGAGGAGCACCCGGAGGCTCCAACTGGCGCAGAGTGCGGCCGCGTGGGTGGTGATGGGAGCGACGTGGCGCTCCCATGTTACTCCTCTCCTGTGCGAGCTGCACTGGCTCCCGGTGGTCTTCCGGGTGCGCTTCAAGGTATTGGTTACCACCTTTAAAGCGCTCCATGGCTTAGGACCCGGGTACTTGCGGGACCGCCTACTACCACCAATAGCCTCCCACCGACCAATACGCTCCCATAGAGAGGGGCTCCTCTGGGTGCCATTGCCCAAACAATGTCGACTGGCGGCCCCCAGGGGGAGAGCCTTCTCTGTGGGCGCACCCACTATCTGGAACGAACTTCCCCCGCAGATACGGATGATCCCGGACCTTCGCGCCTTCCGCCATGAGCTAGGCGGGCCTGGCCTAATTTTTCCCCTTTTTCTGTAAAAATAATTTTAAAATTTTAAAATTTAAATATTTTAATATTTGGGGTTTTAATATTTTATAATTGGGCTTTTAAATAGTCGGGGCCATTGTTTAATTTGGTTTTATTTGGCTTTTAAATTTTGTATGTATGTTTTTTACTTTTGGCTGTTCACCACCCTGAGTCCCCTCGGGGAGAAGGGCGATATATAAATCTAAATAAATAAATAAATAAAATAAATAAATAAATAAATTATTTATTTATTTATTTATTTTATTAAATTTTATACCGCCCTTCTCCAGCTGGACTCAGGGCAGTGCACAGCCAAGAATAAAAAACATCCCAATACAAAATTTAATTTTTTTTAAAAAATTAAACAAATATTTGGCCCAAGATTTAAAACCACCCGACTAAAATCTGTTTACAATTTAAAAATATCTAAGGGGTGGGGGGTTACGCCAGCCCAGCTTGACGAAAAAGAAAAGTTTTAAGGGCACGGCGAAAAACACAGAGATCTGGTATCCTACATATCTCCGGGGGCAGGTCATTCCAAAAATCAGGTGCTGCACAGAGAAGGCCCTCCCCCTGGGGGTTGCCAGGAGACATTGTCTGGCTGATGGCACCCTGAGGAGTCCTTCTTTGTGGGAGCATACTGGCCAGTGGGAGGCTATTGGTGGCAGAAGGGGGTCCCGTAAGTACCCAGACCCTATGCCATGGAGCGCTTTAAAGGTGGTAACCAACACCTTGAAGCGCACCCGGAAGACCACCGGGAGCCAATGCAGCTCGCGCAGGAGGGGTGTCACATGGGAGCTCCCCATCGCTCCCATAATCCTCCGCGCAGCCGCATTCTGAACCAGTTGGAGCCTCCGGGTGCTCCTCAAGGGGAGCCCCATGTAGAGAGCATTGCAGTAGTCCAGGCGGGAAATGACGAGTGCCTGAGTGACTGTGTGTAAAGAGTCCTGATCCAGAAAGGGACGCAACTGGCAAATCAGGCGAACCTGATGAAAAGCCCCCCTGGCCCCGGCCGTCATATGCTCTTCTAAAGACAGCCGTGCATCCAGGAGGACGCCCAAGTTGTGAGCCCTCTCTGTGGGTGCCAGTGACTCGCCCCCAATAGCCAGCGATGGCACCAGCTGGCTATATTGGGACGCCAAAAGCCACAGCACTCAGTCTTGGAAGGGTTGAGTCGAAGCCTGTTTCTCCCCATCCAGACCTGCATGGCCTCCAGGCACCGGGACATCACTTCAAGGACATTGTTGGGATGGCCTGGGGTGGAGATGTACAGCTGAGTATCGTCAGCATACTGATGGAACTCCACCCCAAAACCACGGATGATCTCGCCCAGTGGCCTCACATAAATGTTGAACAGAAAGGATGAGAGGACCAACCCCTGCAGCACCCCACAAACAAGGCGCCTCAGGGTCGACCTCTGCTCCCCTGCCCACATCGACTGCGACTGGTCAGAGAGATAGGAGAACCACTGTAGAACAGTGCCCCCCACCCTCAACCCCTCCAACCGGCGCAGCATGATACCATGGTCGATGGTATCAAAAGCCACTGAGAGATCTAACAGGACTAGGATAGAGGAACAACCCCTATCCCGAGCCCTCCAGAGATCATCCACTAATGCAACCAATGCCGTTTCCGTGCTGTGCCCTGGCTTGAAGCCAGACTGGAACAGATCTAGATAGACAGCTTCATCCAGGTACCGAGGAAGCTGTCGCGCCACCACACTATTAAGGTCATCAAGAAACATAAGTAGATGTCTTGGCAGTGGTTTGTTCTCTGAGCTTTCCGTTTAGCTCCTGAATGTTTCATAATAAACTAGGTAATCTCATCAGCTTTGTTTGAAGTATCTTACCGTATATACTCGTGTATAAGCCGACCCACATATAAGCCGACCCCCCCAATTTTACCCCCCAAAACTGGGAAAACTTGTTGACTCGCATATAAGCCGGGGGTGGAAAATGCAGCGGCTACTGGTAAATTTCAAAATAAAAAAAGACTGGTCAAAAGTGCGAGGACCTGTCAGAAATCACTTTTTTCAGCCCTCTGGGTAGTCCTTTTGTGCACATGGACTACTCAGAGGGCTGAAAAAGTAATTTTTGACTGGTCCTCGCACTTGTGACCAGTCCTCAAACTTACGACTGTCCTCACATTTTACGTTTTTGCCCTATCTTGTCACCATGGTGAAGAGAAGCAGTTGTGAAATGAGTGACATGGTTTTAAGAATGCTGCACGGGCATTTTGCATGGTGACAAGATAGGGCCAAAATGTAAAATGTGAGGACAGTCGTAAGTTCAAGGAAAGAGTTGCTGGCCATCAAGGCCGCCTTTGAGGCGTGGCGACACCATCTGGAGGGGGCCTGGCATCCGGTGGAGGTTCGGACCGATCACAAGAACCTCGAGCATCTCACCACGGCTCGGAAGTTGAATCAGCGGCAGATCCGGTGGTCGTTGTTCTTCGCCCGGTTCAACTTCCGTGTCATGTACATCCTGAGCGGCCACAACCAGCGAGCGGATGCCCTCTCCCGCAAGCCGGAGTACTCCGGTCTACAGGAGCCCCTTCCTCCGCAGACCGTGCTGCCGACAGACTCCTTGGCCGCTGTCCAGGAGCCGGTGGACTTGAGGGCACAGGTGCGGGAAGCGCAGCGTCTGGACGACTGGTCCCAGCAGCGGAGAGCGGATGTCGGCCCCGCGTCCCTGTGGACTCTGGAGGAGGGCTTGCTGAGGCATCGGGGCCGCTTGTATGTGCCCACGAGTCCGCTCCGTGCCCTCGTCCTGCGGCAGTGCCACGACAGTCGGACGGCGGGGCACTTCGGCTTTTTCAAGATGCTGCACCTGGTCACACGGACGTTCTGGTGGCCTCGGGTCCGGCACGACGTCTTCGGGTATGTGACGTCGTGCAAGACGTGCCGCCGAGCCAAAACTGCGTCCGGCTGACCTCCTGGGCTCCTACATCCGCTGCTGACTCCGGAGAGACTGTGGGGGGCCATCTTCATGGACTTTCTGACGGACCTGCCACCCTCCGCCACCTTCACTACCGTCCTTGTGGTCGTTGACACGCTGACAAAGATGGCCCACTTTATTCCGTGCCGAGGACTGCCATCGGCCCGCACCACGGCTCGCCTGTTCCTGCAGCATGTCTTCCGTCTCCATGGCCTGCCGGACTGGGTGGTTTCCGACTGCGGGTCGCAGTTCATGGCGCGCTTTTGGAAGAGCCTCATGGCCGCGCTGGAGGTGCAGGTGTGTCTGTCGTCGGCGCACCATCCGGAGACAGACGGGGGGACCGAGAGGGTCATCGAGATACTGGAGCAGTACCTCCGCTGTGTGGTCAATGAGCAGCAGAACAACTGGGCTGAGTTCCTTCCCCTCGCGGAGTTCGCATTTAACAACTCTCAGCACACCTCCACCCAGGACACCCCATTCCACGCCAACCTGGGATTCCACCCACGGCTCTTCCCCCTGACAATGTCGGACTCCCCTGTTCCCGACATCCGGGACTTCCTCTCCGAGCTGCACGCCGTGCAACAGCTGGTGCGACGGCAGTTGATCTGGGCCAAGGAGGAGTACAAAAGGGTCGCCGACTGCTCTTGACGGGCCACGCCACCACTGGCCGTTGGAGACTGGGTGTGGCTGTCGACGAAGCACCTCCCGACGGACCGCCTGGTACGGAAACTGGACCACCGGTTCATTGGTCCCTTCCCCGCGGTCATCAACCCAGTGGCCTACCGTTTGACCTTGCCCCGCTCGATGAGGATCCATCCCGTGTTCCATCGTTCCCTTTTGGTTCCTGAGGCCCCATCAAGCTCCCTTCAACACCCGGTGGTCCCTGCTCCTCCTGCTGCCACCACGGAGGAAGGGGCCGTGGAATACGAGGTGGACAGCATTCAGGACTCTCGTTGGCTGAAGGGCCATTTCCAGTACTTGATCGCCTGGAAAGGCTATGGCCCCGAGGACTTCACCTGGGAGGATGCCTCCTCCATCCATGCTCCTGACCTGATTCGAGATTTCCATGACCGGTTCCCGTCCCGACCGCATCCTGACCGCCCGACCTGGGGGAAGGGCCCTGCGGTGCGGGATAGTGTTGTGTCTTCGGCTCCCGAGCCCGGACCTTCGGAGGAATAACCCTCCGAAAGTGAAGAGGAGGAGGAGGAGGCAAGGCCCCCCTCTCCTGGCCCGTCTGGTTTGGCACCACCCCAGGCCCCAGCTGAAAGCCCTGAGGAGGAAAGCTCCTCTGAGTCAGACGTTAATGAGGAGAGGGAGTGGATTAATCCCAGGTGGCAACGATCAGAGAGACAGGCTCAGCAAAGGAGTGGGTGGGGCCGAGCACGAGGTGATGAGTCACAAAGCCAATGCCCCACAAGGTATAAAAGGAGCTGACCTTACCTTGTTGGCTTTTGTGACGAACAAATTATTAATTTGGCTGCTTGTTTCCTGAAGTACTGCATCAGATAAGTGTTTGCTAACCTTAAGACTGTTTGTTTTTGGACATGCCAGAGAGCCTTA
This sequence comes from Ptyas mucosa, assembly GCA_012654045.1. Taxonomy (NCBI): domain Eukaryota; kingdom Metazoa; phylum Chordata; class Lepidosauria; order Squamata; family Colubridae; genus Ptyas; species Ptyas mucosa. The sequence continues at coordinate 9,630 of WNWU01000314.1, forward strand.
TCAGGGACTGGCCGTGGCAACTCAAAATAACAGCCGTCTTTATCTCTCCCGGGCTCGCTGCCAGCTTGTTGTTTATGAATGGTGAATAAACGACTTTCGTACACTTCTGTTTGTGTGTGTGCTTGTCTGGGCTCCTGAAGCAGGGAGGGGACAGAACAACAGTAGTGCTGGCTTTCCTGGCCACAAAACCAGGAAACCGAGTGAAGAGATGGTTGGGGAAGAGCTTGGCCAACTCCATCATCCTTTCTTCTTCTGCTGTCCAAATTATCATCTGCTCCATTTGGCTGGGAGTTTCTCCCCCCTTCCCTGACTCTGACCTTCACTCCCAGCCTGGAGAGATCATCCTCCAATGCAACGAAGGGGCCGTTGTCATGTTCTACGTCACCCTCAGCTACATGGGCTTCCTGGCTGCCATCTGCTTCACAGTGGCTTTCCTGGCCAGGAATCTGCCTGGGGCCTTCAACAAAGCCAAGCTGATCACCTTCAGCATGCTGGTCTTCTGCAGTGTCTGGGTGACTTTTGTGCCCACCTACCTGAGCACCAAAGGGAAATACATGGTGGCTGTGCAGGTCTTCTCCATCCTGGCCTCCAGTGCTGGGCTGCTGGTCTGCATCTTCATCCCCAAGTGCTACATTATCCTTGTGAGGCCAGACCTGAACACAAAAGAGCAGCTTACAGCCAGAAGAAATGTAATAACATGAGACATGATACCATTATGATATCCCCCCCCCCAGCACCAAAGTCTCCTCCTGCAGCTGCGCCTCCTGGCTCTCCCTGGCTGTCATTCAAACCCCTGTCCTGCCATGCTCCCTCATACCCAGGACAGGCAGGGCCACTCTCGGCAGGTGATCTGCCTGAGCCTCCTCCCCTTCCGCCACCTCGTCCCTGCAGAAGCCTCCTTGGGGCTCTCTGGGAGCCTCGCCAGGGAGCCGGGCGGAGCAGGTGGGCAAGTGAGTGAGTGCCTGGACAGCATTCTTCCCATCCGGGCTGCGGGGATGGAGGGCGGGGGCTTCCTGTGCCCCTTCCCCCTTGGGCCACATCAGGGCTCTATCTCCAGAAGATGTGGCACCCCCGTCGAGCAGAGTGTTCGGAGGAGTTCAGAACGGGAGAAGCCGGGGGGGGACAGGCGGGTGGCTTCTGGGGCTCGGAGCCCATGCAGGACCCCGAGGGGGCTGCAGGGGGAGCCACCCCCCCTTGCAGACTCTGTAAGGCTGGTAGACAAGGTGGGCAATTGCTGCAGAGGGGGCGTCGGTCATGGGAGGAGTGGATCAGCCACCGCTGGGCTCCCGGGGTGGTTTCTCTCCCTCTGAGATTCCAGCCATTGGGCGGGGGAGAAACGACAGGAGAGGTGAGGAGCAGCAGCAGCTGCAAAGGTGGAGGCTCTTGGAAGGGTGGGAGGGAAGTGAATCTTTTCGTGGCCCTGTGTGTGCGTGTGTGTGTGTGAAAATCCCCCTTTTTTATCTGTATCCAGTTAAGGAGCCTGAGTGGCATAGGAGGCTAATGCCTCCTACTAAGGCAGCATTTAACATCCAGCTGCCTGCAATTACTGCGAGTTCAATTCTCACCAGGCTCAAGGTTGACTCAGCCTTCCATCCTTTCTAAGGTGGGTAAAATGAGGACCCGGTTATGGGGGCAATAAGCTGACTTTGTATAAAATATACAAAAGTATGAAGGCTATTGCTTAACACCTTGTAAGCCGCCCTGAGTCTCTGGAGAAGGGTGGCATATAAATAACATTTAAAAAATGGGGGGGCTTTCTTTGTCCCTATCACCCCCCTTAGTCGCTTCCCCGCTCTTCGTCTGACCCGGCACTCCCACTGCAGAGGTCCTCCTGCCTGGCAGCTGCCTGATGAGAAGCCCTGGAGGGGCAGCCGAGGGGTACTTCACCCCCCCCCAGGACTGAAAACTCCCCATTGTGTCTTTGTCAAGGGCTGCCCTGATGTCCCGTAGCTCCCAGGCTTCCCCCCCCCCCCAGAAATACCTGGATCTTCTGTTCGTGGGAAAGTTGTGGGGCGTGATGGGGAAGTTCAGCCAATCTTTGCTCCTCAAACTACAAGCGGCAACGTCTGGGCCAGGTGAGGCTTCGTCTGCCTTGCAGGAGATACGAGAGACGGCAGCCCTCTGGATGCAGAAGGGTGGAGGGAACCTGCTGCCATTATTCAGAGACTGAAGCCCAGATCGGAGGAGTTTGTGGTTTGATGAGACCGTTAAAAGAAAGGCTGTTTTTGTAGATGTCAACGGGGGGAAACTGAGAAAAGGCGGGGGTGGCATTTGATTGGCGGCGGAGCGTGGCAGGTCCTCCGCAGGTGGGAGGTTGAAAGGGCAACTGCAGGCAAAGGCTCTCCAAAGAGCTGGGAGGGACTTTGGCAAGGAGGGCAAAGACTTCAAAGTCAGTGAAGATGTTGCGTGGCTGGTGTGATGTGTGGCTGGTGTGCCTTGTTCCGACATTCCCTGGGTGCAAAAGGAGTGGGAGAGGCAAGGGGAGGGCATGACAGCTGTATTTTTGGGCAAATCGAGAGAGGTCTGGGGTGCCACCTTACTGTCCGTTTGTCCGTCCATCCATCCATCCATCCATCCATCCATCCATCCATCTTTGTGTGTCTGAGACTAGCTTTGGGGGGGGGGGTTCATTGTCAGCTTCCCCAACCCCCCAACTCCTTGGCCCCAGTCCCTCAGTGGGCAGCGAAGGGCAAGAAAGAGGGTGAGGGGTCCAGAGGCTGAACCAGAAGATGGTCGATGAAGACAATGGCCCCCAAATTTTTCCGACTGTCAGAGCATGAATCAGCCCCGTTTCCCCCCTGGAGTAATTGCTCTTGATAAGAGATGGACGGATCTTGTTTTTCCTGGTTGCATAGTCTCAAAGAAAGAAAACCTGAATGTATTCTAAGAAACATTTTTATTATAAAAGTAAAAAAACCGAGCTGACTACATTTTACCGGCAGCTGTATCACAGACGAACAAAAGAGAAAGTAAGAAAAGAAAGAATGTGGATATGCGCAGTAGCTCAGACATCACAAGACAGTCTTATCTCTGCTGATAAGGTTCTCTGGCAAATTCCAGCAGGTTTTGACAGGTTCTGGAGAACTGGTAGCGGAAATTGTGAGTAGTTCGGAAAACCGGCAAATACCACCTCTGGCTGGCCCCAGAGTGGGGTGGGAATGGAGATTTTGCAATATCCTTCCTGTGGAGTGGGGAGGGAATGGAGATTTTGCAGTATCCCTCCCCTGCCACGCCCATCAAGCCACACCATGCCCACCAAGCCACCCCCACAGAACCGCCAATAAAAAAAAGTGAATTTCACCACTGGCCTGATGTCTTCCTTGGTGGTTAGAAGACAGGCAGCACTGGAGTACAGCGTCATCCACCTAGAGTGGCACCAGTCTCTGGAGTCAAGAGGCCGTGTTGAAGGACAGCAGGAATCAATTCCCTTGTTACTGAACTCTCTTCTTCCAGCCTCACTTTCTGGGCATGTCCTGACAGGAAGGACCACAACCACAACAGAATGGAGCCCCCAGGGGTTTGTCTGTCACTCTTCACTAACACGCTTTTCTCCAGCATCTCCTCTGCAAGTGACACCAGTTTTGGGACAAGCAGAGGCTGTGTTCCCTTGATTGCACCTTTTTCTCCTGTGCAGATAAAGCTGAGTGTTTCTGCTGATATCAAGGAAGTCACATTTCCATCTTTTGAAAGTGCTTTGAATTTTGGCAACTCTCCCTGTTGTTCATGTTTAGGAAGGGGATGAATAAAGCCCTATGAACTATGGACCTCCTGCTTCTGCTGCTGCTGCTGCTTCTTCTTCTGGTGTCCCAGACAGACTCTGGGAAGCTGAGAAGGAAATGCCCGCTGAGTTTGGAGCACCAGGCGGGAAACAATCCAGGAAGCTGTTACAGGCCAGGAGACCATCTGATTGGTATAGTCAATACTGCAAAAGAAATATTGCATATAATGTTGCCTTTCAATGTGGCTCCTTCTATTCCGTCTGCATCGTAAGTATTCAGTGTGATGAAGTTGTATTACCTCCATTTGTGGTTCTAACTCCTTCCTTCCTTCCTTCCTTCCTTCCTTCCTTCCTTCCTTCCTTCC
>WNWU01000314.1:14798-56012 GCA_012654045.1 Ptyas mucosa
GATAGATAGATAGATAGATAGATAGATAGATAGATAGATAGATAGATTAATCAGTTTGCTGACTTTATAGATGATACTGCTAGTGTCAGCACTGCAAGTTTCTTTCTTCCCAGTGCTGCCATGAAAGAAGGAGAAAAAAAAGGGGGAGAGAGAAGAAACAGGTTACCTTTCACCCAGCTGCTAAATCGGCAGATAATGTTCCTAGGAGATGAGATGGGAGGGGGGAATTCCTGGGAGGTGAAGTAGCTAAGGGGATAGGAGTAACATAGAAGATGGCCAATGACATGCTGAGACAAAGGAACGGAAAGGGAAGGGTTGAGGGGTTAGCAGGTCAGTACTGGCACTGACAGAGTTGGGCCAGACATGTTTGTACTAAATAAAAGGATTTCATCAAAGATTTTTTGTTTGGAAAGTGTGATTATTTAGACAACGTCTGAACCTGACAGCTAGTATGTGACACAGTAAATAGAGAAATATTATGGATGAAATTAATTGCCCTCAAAATGGACTGTTGGCCCTGATCCAAGCCCTTTCTACAAGCCCTTCTTTGAAGGGAGGTTTGGGCTCAAGGAAGGGTGCATATTTGAACTCTTGTTACTCAGTCTAGACATTAATGACTTGCCAAGACTAATAAAGAATCCTAAACTGCACATATCTAAGATGGTAAATACAGATTGGAACACCCTGATTTGTGCTGATAATATAATATTATCATACTCGAAATTTGGATTGCGTAGGCTGTTAACAAAACTTGGCTCCTACTTTCAAAAATTCTCTGATTATTAATAAATCAAAGTCAAAAGTTATTGTCAGCCATCCCAATTCAGTCAGTTAGAACTGACTCATGGTTAGCCAAGAATATATTTTACTAAACCCAAACAGCAAAAGCAAAGCTGGATCTGAGGTCTTCATGAGCAAAGGTTACAATTAACTTTCCCCCTTTATGTTATGACATGACATGATATGACATGACATAGCAGTAAACAGATTGCTGAAACAAAGAATTAGGATATATAAGCAGAGAAAGATATAGGAATCCTAAAAAAATCACATATAGTAGGCCCTTTATTGGAATAGAATATTTCTGTTGACATTCTGTTGTCAACTGAGTCGAATTGTGGTAAATTGTAAGGGTGATAGGGAAATATGACTTGCATTTTTATTGTATTTAAAATTTGTTTCTTATTTCCATTATTATATATAGTCTTGTTAATGTTCTGTCTTGAATATTTCAAATAATGGATAATCAACAAACTATTCTAATATGTTCATCAGAGTTGTATTTCTTAATAACTAATATTTTAAAGTTGATCTGACCCCCATTATAACACCGCATTCTTCATTACTTTTTTAGATGAATGGTAAAATTGTTTCAGAGGCTCTGGGTGATAAAAGTCAATTCCCCTTTTTCCACCCATTGCTCCCTAAAGATGGTTTCCACTACCCACGAATTGTCCAGCTGCTCCTCCATTTCAGATGGACCCTGATTGGCCTCTTTGCTTCAGACACAGAGAAGGGAGAGAATTTCATGGGGATTTTCCCTCCTATGCTTGTCAGGAATGGAATTTGTGTTGTTATATCACAACAATTCTCAACAACTGGATATACAGCAGCCCTCAGGGAGGCCCTCTCTAAGTGGAGACAAGTCAACGTCTTTGTTCACTTCATAGAATTTGATTCCCCTTGGAACCGGATTCTCCCTTTCCATTTAACATTTATGCGTCTGCCAGGATCCATTGAAGGGAAAGTCTGGATCCTCACAAATTTTGCATTGTATTTATTTCAACAACACAGACTGTTCAAATACATGCACAGTATTTGGAATTTTAATTTTCTGCCCAAAGAAAGACCAAAAGATGATGCCTTTGAACCCTATTTCTTTGTAGAAGATCAGTTTCAAAATCACTATTTTCGCTGTTCTCTTTCAAAGAATGTCTTTTCTGTCAAAGGCCGCAAAAGATGCACCCAGAAAGCCCCACTGGAGACCCAGGAGAAAAGGAACAGGATAAGGATCATAAATTACCCCTCTACTTACAGTATGATGAAGACTCTGGCCCAGGCCTTGAGTGCTGCCTATTCCTCCAGAATGAGGAGGAGAAGGAAGGAGGGTGAAAAGACGTTGGGGACTCAAAGACTCCAGCCGTGGCAGGTATGGGGTCCCAATATGGATCCTTCAATCTTAGGTCTTTTGGAGAAAGAATCCAGAGGAGAAGGAGGGGAACCTTCTCAAACTATTTATGCTACAAAAGACTGACAGATTTGGCCGATCTGCTCAGGGGATAATGTTCCAAAGAGCAGATACCACGATGAATACATTTTAATATGAAACGTTTCTAATCTTAAAAGGCTGTATGCATTTTTAATTAAATTTCTGTATCTATTGGTTTGTGATTAGCACTCCAGAACTTTACGTTCATAAATTTGAAGGAGCCATCTAGCCCAACCCCTCCGCTCTGCAGGAATCCCAATTAAAGCTTCTGCGACTGAGGGCGGCTCAGTCTTTGCATTAAGACTATCTGTAAAGGGGAGACTGAGATTCCTTTATTGGCTCAGCTCTAAAAGATCTCCTCCTTTTAGGACCTTTTCCTTCTCATGCAGCCAGAATCTCCTCTTTTGTTGCTGAGTTCATGTCACTGTGTCTGACACTCTGGAATAACAGTGAGCAGAACTTAAGCTCCTGCCTAACCTCTTTCAGTTATTGGAAGAGAGCTGTATTCCCCCTTGTCCAACTGAGAGATTTTGTAAGTTGGAAAAGATGCTCCCAGACTCCTTATTTGCGACTCCTACAGATCTACATGGCTCTTCTCCTTGTTGTCTTTCCTCAAGGCGAAGAGCAGCAGCTCCTTTGATCTCTTCCTTGGCTTCCTTGCTTCTCCCTAAACCTGATCCAGGTGTGGTGCTATGTCTTCTCCAAGTGTGGTGCCTCCAAGGGGACCCGGTACTTGAGTTGGGATCTCCCCAAATCAGAATGTTCACTTCCTGATATTCTTATCAATACTTCTTTCCATGCGCATTTTACTGCCAACTCCCATTCAGTTTGTAAGCAACTTCTCTTTTGAGATTATTTTCATTAATATGCTGAAGAAGTTTAGTATCCCTCATCCTTCTTCCAGGGCATCATTAATGTTCTTATAGGAGTTACTACAGTTTCTCAAAGTGATGTATTTTTCTACTAGATTTTACTCATGCACCTCTCTCTATCAGGAAATCCTCCATATTTCTCTGGAAACTTGGTATTGTTTAAATGAGGTCAAATTAGCTTTGCCTGAGAATTGTTATAAATCTTGCATCAAATCTTGCATGGCAGAGGTTTATCAACTTTATTAATTGCAACATAGAAAAATTGATAACCAGGGATAAATTATTTTTCATAACTACCCAGTTTTATGAGAAAGATTTTTTAAAATTAAATATTATTTGAGTACAATTTTAAGACAGTTTTTACCATCCACTGCTCACTAAATAGGTTTCTAATTACATCACAAAATTCTGTATTCGTAATTTACTGAAATCCAGTTATATCACCAGCAGTGCCATAATCCATGTAGGACGTGACCTCTAGTTTATAAGAGGCACATTGTCTGATATGGGAGAAGGATGTTTTGGAGGTAAGGACCAAATAAGGCTACAGCTGCATCAAGAGCAGAGAAAGAAATTCAGAAAAGATCCTTCCTGTCTTTTGAGGCTATAAAAAAGAGTGGGTGGGAGATTACAATAAAGTAAATTTGGCTCGTTTCTGTATGTTTCCCACCTGGATTACCAGGGAGGAGATTAATCAAGATTAATCTGGTAATCAACCTATTGTTTTCAAAGGGTTTCTGAATGATCTCTTTTTCTCTGTTACTCCTTTGCTTTATCGCCTGCTCTTGAACGTTCCCTATAATTGACCAATTGTGGTCAACTTTTTCATTCAGTTATGAAGATCGTGGTAACACCTGTTCTCCTAATTAAGCATGTTTGCAAGTTAGAGAACTGTAGAAGAAAGATCCAAATGTGGGATATGACACAAACTTTTCTGCTTTTAAAATTCTTGGGCATTCCCGTTCTAGTTCCATCCATTTCTGGAGAAGAATGAGTTTTGCAATATTTCAGAGAAGAAACTGTATTTGGACCAAAATGGAGATGTGGCAGCAGATTTGGCCATCAGTGGCTTCTTGGTTCTCCTGAAGAAGGATCCCGGGAAAGGGATCCTGGGGACTTTTGAAAGACAGAGACTTATTATTAACCAAATTGTTCTTTCACAGTTAAAGTTGATCAACAAGGTAGGAGACCCATTTCAAGTGGGCTAAGCCTTGTCCTCAAAGTTAACCTTCACTGAGAATTGAATCTGGGGAGTAGAAACCTGATTGTTTTCTTGAAGTGCTTGGGAGGCTTCAGTATTATTCCGTTTTGCGGACCAATTAAATTTAATATCTCCATCAAATTGGTGAGAAACGCACAAGGCCTGGGGAATGTGTTGCTAATAGCTTCATATTTGTTTCTTCCTTGTGTGCAAGTAGCCAAGAAGAAGCCAATTCTGAGGACCAGGGACTGAATTCAGGTTTGGATGGAGGTCCTTTTGGTCCCATTGGGAAATGAGCTTCATCTTGTCCTGCTTGGGGAAAGGGCAGGTTCATAAGCTGGGATGTTCTTAAAGAGACCAGACCTGGTCAGCGTTATCCCTGCCTCCTTTTCACCCTTGTGGGATAGGGCAATCGGCCTTCTGTCCCTACGAAGGAGGTCCAAGACTTTCAGTTCACATGAAACCACCATGACTGTTCTAATCTGCTCTGACCCAGACAGCTGAAGCCCTGGAACCAGACTTTGATCCCAGGAGAAGCCCTTCCTTTGGCAGGAAATGCTACTTAGATTTGGCCTTTGGCTATTAAGAGGGCTCTTCACTTGAAAACTCTTTGAATGCCCTTGTTGATCTTGATTGTTAGCTACCTTCAGTCCCTCTGGGGGAAAAAAGGAGTTTCCAAATTCAATCAATAATAAACTTGGGTTTTTCTTTCCATGCCAGTTGGTGTCCTGTAGTTGTAGTCAGAAAGGGCATTTTCTTGAATATCTACGTCAGTCTCAACTTTAAGAGCACCAAGAAGCCAAGAGCAAAAGTAGTGACGGCTAGGGTGACAGGCGTGGGACGTGTCCCTCTGCAGTCCTCTGTCGGGTGACAGCCAGGGCTTCACCCCCTCCTCTTTTACTCAGAGGCGCGGTGTCTGCCTCCAAGTCCTTGCAGAGGGACACATACACACACGCTCCTGTTGCCCCTGCTGCCGCTACTTTTGCTGTTGGCTTCTCGGTGCTCTTAGTTGATCTTGAAGAGCTGGAAGACGTTTCCTTAGATCACCGCCAAACTCGTTGGGAGGGTCAGGTTGGCCTCTGAATGAAGAAGAAGTCTTGGGCAAAGCTCTTCCAAAGAGCAAACACATACAATCTTTGGAAGAACTTTGCCCAAGACTTCTCATATATTCAGGGCCTAGCCTGACACTTGCAACAATGGCGGCGATCTAAGGAAACATCTTCCAGATCTTCAAGATTGACTTTATGAATGCTGAGAAGCCAAAAGCAAAAAGTAGCGGTGGCGAGGGTGACGGGCATGTGACTTGTCCCTCCGCAATCCTCTCCTGGGCTTCACCACCACCTCTTTTCCTCAAAGGCGCGGTGTCTGCCTCCCTTCACATGTGATGCACATGTGCAGCAGCCCTGGGACATCCGCCTGCCCTCCAGCAGCACTGCTGCTGCCGCTGCCCCTCTCAGCTCCAGCTCAGCGGCTCCATCTCCCTGAAGGGCCGCCTGCCCACCCACTGGCTGGGCCGGGCCAGAAGCGGCGTGTCATCCATCATGGGCTGGATGTGTGACCCAACCTTGGAAGGCAAGGGCATGGGGGGACCACAGGGAAGTCAGGCAAGCATGGCAGGGCCGTGGGGAAGGGAATAGGCTGCTAGCTCCTTTCCCCATGGCCGGGCAGCCTCGACATGCTTGCCTGCATTCCTGGAGGTCCCCTTGTCCAGGTCCACTTGCCTGCCTTCCTCCTACACTACTGCCTGTTTGTTTGACTGCTTACTTTCTGTGGCAGTTGGTCCAGAGTCTGGAAGGCAAGCTGACCAGAGTTTTTGGCGGCCCCCAGCCATCCGCCGCTGCTCCAAAAAGGCTTCTTTGACAGCTGCTTTCTCCACAGGCTGCTGAAAAGTATCGGTGAAAAAGCTGCTGCTGTCGTCACCATGTTCTTCGTGTTTGTGCATTCCATTAAACTTGCAAGGTAATGGGATGCACATGTGTAAAGAACATGGTGGCGAAAAACATGGCGGTTGGGGCGAGCGAGCAGCGACCGGGAGACTGGTTTGGGGGCGTGGCCAGCCAGCCATCGCTACCAGCTTAGCGACCTTGGCCAAATTTCTGCCAACGGTATGTGCGAACCGATGTGAACCCATAGCAACTCACCACTGGTTCTCATGACCTCACTTCATCTCACTCCAGTTCTAGAAACTCCGCAGTCAGTTTTAGTCTCATTTCTTAGTATGGCAGACACACAAATTCTTAATGCTTAATGCTTAAATGTATTCTCAATTCCATCCCTCCAGTTTTTATTAAGTAGAAAAGGACTTTATTGCAAAGGGAGGAACTAAAGAAAGAATCTGCCAATATTTGTATCTCTTACAATTGTTTGGAACAAGTCAGAGATGTCATAACCTAATTGAAGACCAGAGGCTACTTGTCTATCCATTTCTACCTCCATTTTCCATGAATGCTGATTCCTAACACATTTCCTTTGGCATTCTTTGTTTTTCTGCTTAGTCCCTGCCTCAGTCCAAATGTGTGGAAAGTTGTCATCCTGGATTTGTCAAGAGGGCTCGAGAAGGAGAGCCAGTTTGCTGCTATGACTGCGTTCCTTGTCCAGAGGGAACCATCTCCACGCAGGAAGGTGGGTGACACTGAGGAAAATGGGAGGCCTTGCAGGAAGTGGATCCATCCAAAGCATTTTCATGAAAGTGCAAGTTAAAGGACAGATTAAAGTTCACCTGTTTTATCTTCAACCACACAATTTCTTATCTAAATGGAAGAAGAGCAAAAAGACCTGAAGGAGGGGCTGGGAAGAGATGGGAGGAGGGTGTGGCAGATAGGGCATTTGGACAATACTACTAGTGAAAATATCACTTCTACCCTTTATTTTGGATGTGTCCTTCCACATTTACCTTTCTAGGAACATCTCAGTTCCTTGAAACTTGAGGAATTATCTACCTCCTGGAAGGATTAGCACTCTTCATGAGCTTCCCCTTGTAGATCACTGGAAGCTGTTGCTGGTCCACAATGAGGTGTTGTGGACAATTTTGGGCATACCTCATTGCACCCATATCATCACTGGTCCCAGCAGTCACTCCAGATTATTTGCAGGACTAGATTTCACAAGATAGGCATCCTGATTTCAGTATCTTAAGAAGTTTCATCTGGAAGGACTTAGGAAGTATGCCTAGAATATTAACTGATTTATTATTTACCTCAATAATTTGGTTTGTATGAAGATTCTGCACATTACACAGGAAATTCAGGGTATAAGCCCTCCGCCAATTTCATAGACCTTAGTTTATATTGTTTAGAAGATGACTTTCCTCTTATCTTCTTTCTATGGAGTCGTTAAGAAATATATGTTGGAAAATGTTGCTCCAAGAAAGTATTACTTCAAAGGACAGAATATTAAAGAAATATTGCTTTTTGGCTTTCTCAGATATGGAAAAATGCACCAAGTGTCCAGATGATAAATATCCAAATGAGGACCGAGTCCAATGTATCCCCAAAGTTATAACCTATCTGTCTTATGAAGAACATATGGGCATCATCCTGGTCTTTTTTGCCCTACTCTTGTTCCTAACCACAGGCCTTGTCTTAATCCTCTTCATTAAATACCGAGAAACCCCCATTGTCAAAGCCAACAACCGGGACCTCTCCTACAGCCTCCTGATCTCCCTCCTGCTTTGCTTCTTGTCTTCTTCTCTCTTCATTGGTCAACCAAGGAAAGCCACCTGCCTTCTCCGACAGACGGTTTTCAGCATCATCTTCTCAGTTTCCGTTTCTTCTCTCTTGGCCAAAACCATCACGGTGGTGCTGGCTTTCCTGGCTACAAAACCAGGAAACCGAGTGAAGAGATGGTTGGGGAAGAGCTTGGCCAACTCCATCATCCTTTCTTCTGCTGCTGCCCAAATTACCATCTGCTCCATCTGGCTGGGAGTTTCTCCCCCCTTCCCTGACTCTGACCTCCACTCCCAGCCTGGAGAGATCATCCTGCAATGCAACGAAGGGGCCGTTGTCATGTTCTACATCACCCTCAGCTACATGGGCTTCCTGGCTGCCATCTGCTTCACGGTGGCTTTCCTGGCCAGGAATCTACCTGGGGCCTTCAATGAAGCCAAGCTGATCACCTTCAGCATGCTGGTCTTCTGCAGTGTCTGGGGGAGTTTTGTGCCCACCTACCTGAGCACCAAAGGGAAATACATGGTGGCTGTGCAGATCTTCTCCATCCTGGCCTCCAGTGCTGGTCTGCTGGGCTGTATCTTCATCCCCAAGTGCTACATTATAATTCTGAGGCCAGACCTGAACACAAAGGAGCATCTTGCGACCAGAAGGAATGTGGAAACGTGAGACCTGGTTGATCTGTTTGATGGGGAAAAGGCACAAGATGGATGGTCTCATTATAAAAACTGATAAAACTTAATTGAAAGACAAATAACCAAAAAGAAAGAGAAATGAAAAGGAAATAAAGGAGAGTTGAAAAATAGATGAATATATAAATAACAAAATAGGGATAATGAGATAGTTTCTAATATTTTTCACAGCAATTATATTTCATCCTCTCTGTGGACAGCTACATTGCGACTCTCTCTTTTCTATTATCTATCCTGTCCAATAGTTAAAATCATAAATCACAAGTTGATTTTTGAGACTTTTTATGCAAAATGTCATTTAGGGTCATTAATAAATGTAGATATTGCCTTTTCTCTAATCAAAGAAATTGGTTTGTCCATCTCAGCAAATTCTACCAATTTCATCAGCCATTCCTTCATGGTGGGGAGTGCCGTTCCCCCCCCCCCATTTTTGTACATATAATAATCTTGGCACATTAATCATAAGTCTTCCATGGCATTTTTTCTAACTGTTATCCACTCAATTGAAGCCAGAAAGGTTCTGTCTTCAATTGAGTATTTATCTTTAATACCCTCTGTATCAATGTGTGTATTGGAATCCAATTGTCTTTTTTCCCATGTCCAGTAAGCATGATAAAATGTCCATCCGTGTTGTTTCCATTTCCAAACCTATTAAGCTTTCCAATGAGAAGCCGATGGCAGAATCTCTGGAACGCTGCTTGAGCTGCGTATATCTGAGAACCGAAAGTAGGAGCCCTCCAGGCCATTTTCCTTTGGGTCCCCATCATCTCACCTGCTCCAAGATTCCTGAGGCACCTTCAAGTTCAATTGCTGAATCAGAATTCAACATTGCCATATGCAGAATAGAGTGCAGAATGACAGAGTTGGAAGGCACCTTGGAGGTCTTCTAGTCCAACCCCCTGCCCAAGGAGGGGACCCTATACCATTTCAGACAAATAGCTGTCCAATCTCCTCTTAAAAGCCTCCAGTGATGGAGCACCCACAATTTCTGAAGGGAAGCTGTTCCACGGATTAGTTGTTCTCACACCAGGAAATTTCTCCTAAAGACAGTACACAGAAATAACAGCACAAAGTAACACATGTGGTTTGTTGCCAGTTATTCTTCACTGTCTACCTCACATTGATGTGGAAGGAATTGTTCTTGTTGACTTCATGCCCTCCAGACCATATGCAACTGGGGATGTCCATCAGCTGGACACATAGTAGCTGGTCCTCATTGTTGCTTGGCCAATGGGAGACCATGCTTGAATCTGGGAGGGTGGAGATGTTGGCCACCTGGATTGCCAGATCCTTAAAGACAAGGGGAGGAAAACGACCCACAGTTTGTCTGGCACCATCTACAAGGAATAATTCAGGAGAGACGGACAGACATTTTTTATAATCATTTAAGACGTTAAGGCATTAAGGCATTAAATTTCTCCACCTTGTCCCCTTGACTATGGGTGGTCTTCAACATGGTTGGCTGGGGGATTCTGGGAATTGAAGTCCACCCATCTCCAAGGGGCCGAGGTTGGGAACCCCTGGGTTATCAAATAAAGATCCTGATTGCTCTTTAAAAGACCCCCACCAGAAAACATCCAGAGAAGCAGAAGAGCACTTCCTGCATGCTCAGAGAAACTCTTGTTTTGACAGAATTTCAGGAAGTGGGCAGAGAGCCTCAATCTTAAAAAGAAGCTTCAAAATAACCTCGTGAGAATTGAAGGGAAAATTGTCCTTCCATTAAGAATGTGAATTCGGGTAGAGGGGGAAGAAATCCCCCTCCGCCCGCCAGCCAAGACTCCTATCTTATTGGTCAGGTAGAGCAAAGCTTTTAGGTCCCCTCTGACTCTGAGCAACAACCTTGTTAAACCTCATAGAAGAACAGGGGGAACTCAAGAGGATTTGGAAATGGACATAGTTCTAATGGCTGGCTGGGGGAGTTGAAGTGGACCATCTTCCACTGGTCGAGGTGGAGGAACTCTGTTTTGAGGCTGTTGGATATAAATGCCTGACCCTGTATCAAGCAATGTAAGGGTTAACTACCCAGGGACCCCTTCACCCACTGACCCCTCCTTACCTTTGCTCCGCCCCTTGGGTACTTAAGGGTCATCCACGCGGTCCAGAGATCTATTCCAGCAGCATACCTGTAAAGACAAGACACAATGTAAATAAATACTTATTGAATATACACGTGCTTGTGTATTGAATTTATTGGGCTCGATCCTAGAATAATCCTGACAAATGAGAGCAGAGGATGGTTGGATAGCCCAAACCAACCCAAAGAATGCCAGGAAATCCCAAGCAAACTGAAGAAACAGAAAGGGTAAACACCAGGGCATTCAAAAAGAAGATGGAAGAACAACTAGCATCAACCGAAACTGCACAGACAGAGTTGCCAGAGGTGAACAAACAATTCTCTAGCCCAGGCACACTGAGCAGATCAGAAGAGGATCTATCTCAAAAAGAAAATGATCCAGAGACCACCCCACGTGAGAAAACGACCTAAAGAAAAGGCTACTGACCCTGATTGACTCAGCCACGACCAACTTAAGCCTCGTCACGGAACTCCGAAGCCTAATCGAGGATTGCGTAGCAGTGACAGGAGAGGATGAGGACAAGGCGAACCACGATTTCGAAAACATGGTGTCAGCCTCCGCCTTCTCTGCTTTGGCTGCCATAGTAACAGGAGAGGGGAGAGTTAGGAATCAGGGGGCTAGGGATGCAGAGCTGGAGGAGAAAGCCAAAAACGAAACCCAAAAACGAAACCCAAAGAAGAAACAAAAGTGTATCTTTGAAAGGGGGGTCGGGCAACTGTCGTGGTATTCCTGATTGATGACGGTGCTGGACGTGCTTCCACTTGACCCCTGAGAGACCTTTGGATTGTATGATTTACGATGGACAGTGGGAGGGGATGCTTTGTATATGCATTTTTCGCACCTATTGCTTCAGTTATAGCTTTCCTTTGGTTGCGTTCACTTCATTTTCTAGCAAAAGTACCTTTCTCTATAAACAATGGAGTCTGGGTCTTTCTTTCCTGGACTTTGAAGGAAGCATACCTGACATTAAGCTAGAACTCACTCCAGCCATCCCGGACAAACACCGAGGGGGCTGAAACCAGTTATGTCTCACCAGGAGGGTGAAGATGGGAGCATACGGCTCCACCATGACCTCACTTCAAGCAGAAACGGAAGCAGCAGAATGGTTAGAAAAGGCTCGACTGAGAGAGGAACCTGAGGAAGCTCAGTGGTCCAAAGGAGTAGGAAGATTGCCAGACCTGGGAAGGACCCCCCCCCAGGAGTAACCAGCTCCAGACCCCATAAAGGAGAGGCAGTGTGGCTGCAAGAGCAAAAGGAAAGCCTCATGATGGAGCAAGCTTTACAACTCCTCCATGAGGTTGAAGAGAGCCAGAAAAGCCATGAGTCTTATGGGTTCCCTGTGGGGAAGGGAGGAGACTACCCCAGGAGGGATCCAGAAGAGGCAGCCTGTGGGGGAGAAGAAGAGGAAGGTGGGGAAGAAGCATCTCAGGCCTCTGGAGCCCAGATGAGGGATGCAGCAGCCCAGGGGCCACCAGCCTTGCAGGCCCCACCCCGCAAATGCAAAAAACCAAAAATCCCCCCCAAACCGGAAAATATGATGGGAATCCGAAGACCTTGGGCTTCTTCCTGACCCAGGTATGGAACCACATGCAGGACTGGGGGGAGGACTACCTATCAGATGCAGCATGAGTGAGATGCGTCACTAACGTCTTAGAAGGGGTGGCGGCTGACTGGATGGTGGCCCTCCACAATAATAACTCCCCCCTGCTGAGAAACTACAACCAGTTTATGGGGGCCCTGAGGAGGCACTTTGAAGACCATCTAGCTGAGCGGAAGGCGAGACTCAGAATGAAGGACATCGAGCAGGGCCGGAGATCAGTAACAGAGTACACCCAAGAGTTTCGCGAGCTGGCACCCTACATGACAGGGTGGTCAGAAGCGGCCCTACTGGAGAGTTTCAAGGAAGGGCTGAATGAGGAAATATATAAAGATTGCCGAGCCCGGGGGGTTCCTGATGACTTGCAGAGTTGGTACATAGTAACTGAAGATGTGGAGATCGAGCTGGCCCGAAGCCGACTCCGAGGAGGCTGCGCGCGAGACACGCCTTCTTCCTTCTATCGCAAAGAAGTGCCAAAGACGGCTGGGGGGAGAGCAGAATTCAAACCAAAATCGAAGCCATTCACATGTTTCAAATGTGGAAAAGAAGGCCATCGAGCCGCTGAATGCTTCTCCAAGCCAGTGCCAAAGTCTATCGGCTCGGAACCCAAGAAGACTGACAAAGCACCCGCAAAAGCTCGTGCAACTGCCCTGGAAGGAGAAGTCATTGAGTTCGCTCCCTGTAACCAGGGTGAGTTGGGAACTCTGACCACCGCAGATGACAGCGGGACAGACTCCAACTCCGACTCCGATGAACTGATGAGTCATACCGAAGACCCCCTACTTAATCCCAAAGAAATAAGGGTGTCATCTACAGGGACACATGCACAGATATTAACCTTATTAGACTCTGGATGCACCAGGTGCATAATTAGCCCAAAGGTGGTAGAGAAAATGGGCTTGAGGCTAAAAACGCTAAAAACACCCATTGCGTTCTGTCAGTTGGATGGATCATTTGCAGGAGGGGGTCCAGCCACCTTCATGACTGAAACTCTTGAAATGCAGCTGGGGAATCACATAGAGACTCTCAAATTTATTGTGGCCCCTGGCATGGAATGACCCCTCATACTTGGACTGCCCTGGCTCCGCAGATGGAATCCACGGGTGAACTGGAAGACGGGGGCCTTGCGTATTTGCACCGGAAAACCGAGATTTGAGAGGGAAGAAGTTCCTCGAGAGGATGGAATAAAATCTGAAAGGGCAGAAGTAGCAATAGGCCACATCGAAGGGGAGGAGAAGATTCCAAAGGAATACTGGGACTTCCGTGAAGTTTTTAGTGAAAGAGCCTCAGATGTGCTACCTCCCCACCGAGCTACGGACTGTACCATTGAAATACTCCCCGGGGTGAAGCTCCCTAAGCCAAAAATCTACCCCATGACCCCCCGAGAACTAGGGGAATTACAAAACTTCATTGATAAAAACCTAGAATGAGGGTTTATCCAACCAGCCAGACCAAGAGTGGCGGCGCCCGTAATGTTCCGGGAAAAGAAAGATGGCTCCTTTTGTTTAGTAGTGGATTATAGGAACCTGAACACTATTTGCGTGGAAAACGTTTACCCCCTACCGCTCATGAAAGACATGCTAGCGCACTTAGGAAAGGGAAAGGTCTTCACCAAACTGGACTTACGGGAGGCATACTATAGAGTGAGAATCAAGGAGGGAGATGAATGGAAAACAGCATTCAATTGCCCTCTGGGATGCTTCCAATTCAGAGTACTCCCTTTTGGGCTACGGGGAGCCCCTGCTGTATTCATGCAATTGATTAACGAAGTACTGCATGAACACCTGTATCGGGGGGTGCTGGTTTACTTGATTGACATTCTTATCTACTCCGAGAACATGGACGATCATGTGAAATTGGTGCAAACTGTCCTGAAGAAACTCAGAGCTGCTGAACTATATGCCAAACTTTCCAAGTGCGAGTTCCACCAAAGCAAAATTGACTATCTTGGGTATCGCATATCACATGAGGGCATAGAGATGGACCCTGGGAAGGCTCGAGCTGTATTGGAATGGGCCGCGCCACGCACCCGCAAACAACTACAGAGTTTCCTGGGATTTGCTAAATTCTATAGACAGTTTATCCCCTTGTTTGCCAAAATCGCACTGCCAATAACAAATCTTCTGAAAACAAAAGGTGAAGAAAAACCAAAACCCTCATGGCCCCTTGAATGGACTATGGACTGTCAGGCGGCATTCGAAAAGTTGAAATGGCTGTTTGCTGCTGAATCAGTCCTTAAACACCTGAACATGGAAGAACCTTTTGTAGTACAGGCTGACGCAAGTGACGTGGCCATGGGAGCAGTACTTCTACAAAATAACGCAGAAGGGAAATTACAACCCTGTGCTTACACCTCCCGTAAATTGTCAGAAACCAAGAGAAGGTGGGCCATATGGGAAAAGGAAGCTTTTGCAGTGTAATGGGCGTTGTTAACGTGGAGACAATTCCTGGAAGGAGCAAAGCATCTTTTTGAGGTTTGGACTGACCATAAAAACCTGGAAGCATTGAAAGCACCATGTAAGTTGTCACCAAAACAAGTTCGTTGGGCCCAGCACTTCAACCGGTTTAATTTCACACTACGCTACTTTCCTGGTGGAAAGAATTTCATGGCAGATACACTTTCCAGATTGCCTCAATACAACAGCACCAAGGAGGAAGTGGTTTGACCCATCATCCCTTTGACACAACTAGCAGCACCGGTAACTACCAGGGCGCAAGAGAAATGCGATCCAGGCCTTTCGGGCGATTTACTTCAGAAACTACAAGAAGCCCTGAAAACTGATGAGTGGTTTCAAAATCACTTGAACGAATGTAACCTCCGTGATGAACTAGCCTGGGTTGGGGCCAAGCTGTATGTCCCTGCCAGTCTAAGAGTAATAGTATTGCAATACGCTCATGACGCCAAGGCGGCAGGACACTTTGGATTTGTTAAAACCTTACATCTTGTTAAAAGACAATTTTGGTGGCCTGCACTCAAAAAGGATATAGAGGCATATGTGGCTAGCTGTCCAGTGTGTGTCTCAGCTAAGAGACCTCCGGGAAAACCACCTGGGTTACTTCAGAGTGTGGCAAGGCCAAATGCTCCTTGGAAAGAGATATCCATGGATTTTATCATTGACCTACCAGACAGTGAGGGTTGCACAGTTATTTGGGCCATAACAGACTTGTTTTCCAAACAAGTGCATTTCATCCCCTGCTCTAAAATCCCTTCAGTGAAAACTCTTGCAAAATTGTTTATTTGTCATATTTACCGACTACATGGAGCTCCAAAATGCATAATTTCAGACAGGGGTGTGCAATTTACTTCCAACTTTTGGAATGAGTTTTTAAAGTTGATAGGCTCTGCCCAAGGGCTAAGCTCCGCCCACCACCCTCAGACAAATGGGGCTTGTGAGAGAACCAATGCCGTGTTAGAACAGTACCTGAGATATTATGTAAATTACCAGCAGGATAACTGGGTAGACCATTTGCGGAGGTGGCATATAATAACTCCATTCACAGCAGCACCAGGTTCACTCCGTTTAAGGTAGCATCTGGCCAAGAGTTTGTACTGATCTCTGAACAACCACAGGATGACCCACAGCATCCCTCTTTGATGGAGTGGATCGAACAGCTACGGGGTACTTGGGCAGTAACTCGTAAAGCTTTAGATGACGCACATAGAGCACATAAAGCCCAAGCTGACAAAAAACGGTGCCCAGCACACGTGTACAAAGTGGGTGATAACGTTTATCTGTCCACCAGATATTTACAGACTTCCCAGAAATCAAAAAAGCTCAGACCCAAATATGTGGGTCCTTTTCCAATCACTAGACTCATTAACCCAGTCTCAGTTGAATTGGAATTGCCAAAAACTTTGAGACGAATCCACCCGGTATTCCATGTTAGCTTGCTGAAACCAGAACATTCGTCCCCTTTGCGTTCAGACCAGGACCCTCCTCCGGTCCCTATTCTGATAGAAGGGGACCAACATTTTGAAGTTAAAGAAATTTTAGATTCTAGGAAGCACCACGGTAAAGTGCAATACCTGGTGGCCTGGAAACATTTCCCATTATTTCAAGCTGAGTGGGTGAATAAACGTGATGTTTGGGCTCCAAAGAAAGTGCAATTGTTTCACACCAAATATCCTGATAATCCCTGATTTAATGTGGTTTTAATGTGATTTTAATGTGTTCTTTTCTCTTCCCGTGCTCAGGACTAACGTCTTTTCTGCAGAGGGGCCGAATGTCAGCCTCTGCCTTCTCTGCTTTGGCTGCCATGGTAATGGGAGGGGGGAGAGTTAGGAATCAGGGAGCTGGGGATGCAGAGCTGGAGGAGAAAGCCAAAAACGAAACCCAAAGAAGAAAAGAAAGTGTATCTTTGAAAGGGGGGTCAGGCAACTGTCGTGGTATTCCTGATTGATGATGGTGCTGGACGTGCTTCCACCTGACCCCTGAGAGACCTTTGGATTGGATGATTTATGATGGACAGTGGGAGGGGATGCTTTGTATATGTATTTTTCGCGTTCACTTCATTTTCTAGTAAAAGTACCTTTCTCTATAAACAATGGAGTCTGGGTCTTTCTTTCCTGGACTTTGAAGGAAGCATACCTGACACATGGTAAGAGACACATCCCCTTACCATTTGCCCACCGAAAAGGCCGAAACCTGCTATATCGACTGCTGAGGCACGTACGAGGTGAGTGGGTATCAACACTAACTTTATTGCAACAGATAACTTCAGTAACAGCCCAACAGGAGCGCGTCTGACAGCTCTTTTATACTCGGAGCTGTTAACGGGTTAACCAATAGTAATGCAGTAAAACTCCTGCGCCAGTCAATGTCGCCCTTCTAGCCAATCCGCTGGCAGCGTCCTAGTTGCTGGGCGCCGTGATCATAACAAAACCGAATTCGTGCCCTTTTCATGGTGGCCATCTTGGATGATGACATCACCCAAGATGACCAACCAACAGCCAATGGGATCCCGGGATTCAAAAACTATGGCGGGAACCGAGGTCTACCCAAGAACGGACACCGAAAACCACTACAGGGCCAGAGACAACCCCAACAAAAAGTCAGCGAGCTTGCCTATCGAGCTCGAAATAGACATTGCCATACAAATGCTAACCCTGGCAGTCAGGGCTAAAGCAAAAATACTAGGCTCCAACTCTGATGTTCCGGAGGAGCCCGAAGTGGCATCCTACTCGTGAAGGGCAAACTACGAGGACCAGCTATGGAGGGCCAACACTGGGGCATGGATACACCAACAAACATGCCACACCAAGAACCTCCCCATGCCCCCACTGAGACATACAGCAAGGCCAGAAGAACAAACCAACTACTCACTGCTCCGCCAAATCCATCCGAGGCACCCAGGGCTATCGGCAGGCATTGACTTCAGCCCGGACCCAGCCTTTGACCACCAGGCCGGACCAGGTCTTCCGGATCTTCACCCAACCATCACGGGCCTCCTGATTCTTCCAGACGATGCAGCAGGGTTCCCGGCACTCCAGGTGACGACACAGATGACCTTCAGCCACCCAAGGCCACCAAAAATTGAGCCCGGGGCTCATTTTGGTGAATGGGGCCTTCACCTAGGAACCTCAGAGGCAAGCTCCTTCCCTGGTGAACACTGGAGCAGAATGACCCAGGAGCATGCGCAGAATCCACCTACAAAGAGAAAAGAAAGGACCATAGAAGCAAGTCAATACAGACTGACATCATGCATCCCCCTGCCTTATTGTGAGTTCCCTTTTGCTCAAAACCATGGACAACAATTGCCTGTAAGTAACATCACACACAATACAGGAACACTACCAACTGACTTTCCCAAACTAAAATTAGATGGATCCAATTTCTTGGAGTGGAATCAGCAGCTCCAAGTTATCCTCTTAAAGGAACATTTACTATTTCTGATCACAACCCCCCCCTGAAAAACCCTGGACTTTTGAACTGGATTGCATGCACCATAAGCATACTATATGTTGTTAGCTAGCATTTCGCCTAGCATATATCCCAGTATCAGCCACAACTTAACTGTTGCAGAATTAGTAACCAAGTTATTCGATCTGTTTTATAGTAGAAGCGTAGTCACCACAACCAGGATCTCCATGGAGTTTCATTCAGCCAGGCACAAGGCAGGGTTCTCCATGAGTGAACACATATTAGTGTGTTATATGTTATATGTTATAAACGCTACCAGGGCCAAGTTAATACAAAGAGGGGAAACCATAATGGAGAGAAGCATAATAAGCGTAATCATTAACTCTTTAGATTCCAGTTGGGACAGATTCATTATGCAGTTAGATAGTCTTAATCTAGAACAACTAACCCAAGAAGCTTTAACCAGCAAACTGATAGCGGAGGATAATCTGAGAAAGGATTGATCAATGAATCGTAGAGATCTAAAAATAGTCAAAAGAGTAGAATTCCAGAGTAGGGATCATAGTGACACAGAGTGCTTTATCTGTGGCTCCAAAAATCATTATAGAAGATATTGCCCCAGAAATGTGAGGGATAGGGAGCATTCCTATTGCAAAGACAGAGCAGAATATAGACCAAAATTCACAGATAGGCAATCACCAGATAACAGATATAGACGTAGAGACTCTCCCAACCCCAGAGAGAGAAGGGGACACAGGGACAATTCTAGGGAAAGCCAAAAAGGCTCATTGTATGGACTTGGGGACCAAGATAATACCTATGACTTTACCAAGAAAGAAAACACCTGGCTCTTAGATCCAGGAGCCACAAACCACACCATCTACAATCCTAAACTGCTTAATTCATTTACTAAGGAAAACTTTATAATCAAGGTGGCGAATCAAAATAACGTTTTAGTAACTGGAAAAGGTAATATGACCATCCCAGGAATAGGAGAAATAGAGGGGGTATTGCTTGTCCCGGAAATACCTTATAATATGCTAGCGACATTGAAATTGAGCAAGGATACAGGGATTGAGATTACCTTTAAAGAGGGGAAGATACTCATGACAAGGGAAGGAAAGAGCATTGGTATGACCATGGTTAGTGGGGCCTACCATATTTTCGACCCAACAACAGCGATTACCCTAAAGTAAATGCCAATTTAAATGCCAAGGCAGACCCCACACCCAACACAAGTGAAGGGAGCAACATTGAAGGAGTAGAGGGGGTTGGTTACAAACATGTTCCCAATGATCCGAACACCAATCAAACAACAGATAAGAAAAAACCCTCGTTAAGCAAACCAATCTATGATGAATGTGCACACCTCTTGCACAGAAAGTTAGGCCATAGCAGTTTCCCAGTTATTCAAAAAATGGTCAATTGTTCTGAGGGTATAAAAGTAAAGAACTGAGAAAACTACGTAGAGTGTTCAGTGTGCAAGTGTTCTAAGTTAAAGACCAAACCCAGACCAAAAAAGTCAGAACGCACCACTAACTCCATTTTTCAACTGATACACATGGATTTGGTGGGACCCTTAAGGCCATCCATCAAATACAAAAAAAGGTTTTTTCTGACCATCGTAAACGACGGATTCATATACACACTCAAACACAAACATGAGGTGTTTCAAAAATTTAAGGAATTTTCTAAGAGGATAGAATTACAAAATAACACAAGGATCAAACAAATAATGACTGACTGGGGGACGAAGTTCATGTCAAAGAAATTCTCACATTGGCTCAAAGCGCAGGGGGTATTACATTTTACATCGGCCCCTTTTTCACCCTTCCATAATGGAGTCATAGAGAAAAAGAACGGAACTCTACAAACCATGATGAGATGTGTCCTAGAGGATGCTGGGTTAGGGCAACATTTCTGGTCAGAGGCAGTTATTTATTCCAATTACATGTTGAATAGACTATGGTGCAGTGTAATAGACAAGACACCGTATGAGCTAATGTACAAGAGGAAACCACAGATAGCTCACTTACACATATTCGGTGTCACTGCGGAAGTACACATCCCCAAACAACTATGTCGCAAGAGAGATAAGGTTTCGAGAAGACTAAGGTTCATGGGGTATGAGTCAGGAACCAAGGGATTTAGATTTATAGATAACAACAAATTTATAGTGTCCCGTACTGCAGTATTCCATGAAAACACCAATTGGTCGAGAATACATTTGAATGAGATATTCCCAAAAGGGAAACAAACCACTAGCAACCAAGACAATATAGAACAGAATATAGAGGAAAACAATAGATCAGAAAAGGTCAAACAAAAGAGCCAAGGAATAGAAATCAGGGAATGGAAGGAGAATCATCCTGACATAAAGCTAGACTCACTAACAGAGAAAGAGGCTAGATACTTACACGACACAGAAACACCACCCGATAGGCCGATCAGATCCAACAGAAACAAGACCCCCCAAAAAACTAGAGGACTATGTACTGTCTCTTCACGCCAGCCACATAACACCCAATAGCTATGAGGTTATGAGCTATGAGGTAACTGAAGTTACCCAAGGAGGAAAAAGAAAAATGGGACCGGGCAATGGAAAAAGAAATGAGTAGCCTCCAAGAATTAAAAGTGTACACACCCACCAAAATTCCCAGTGATAAGACTCCAATAGGTTCTAGATGGATTTATAAAATAAAAACATTAGAGGGTGATAAGGTACTGTACAAGGCTAGATTGGTAATGCAGGGATTCGCGCAGAGGTATCCAGATGATTATACTGACACATATTCCCCCACAGTCAGGGCTGAAAGTGTCAAGTGTGCGCTGGTGATAGCTTCCATTCTAGACTTAGAGGTACATCAATTCGACGTACGAACTGCGTACTTACATGCTGAGCTAGATAAGGAAATTTATGTTAGGGCACCCCCCAGCAAACACACACATAAAGGAGAAACTTGGCTACTAAACAAGAGCTTGTACGGACTAAAACAATCTGGAAAGAGATGGTATGAATGTTTAGCCAAAATACTAAGGTCAATGGATTTCAAAGCCACTTCTGCAGATAATTGCTTCTTTATCAAAAAATTAGGTGACTCTATTGAATATGTTCTGGTATATGTAGATGATATTTTGTACATTGGTGATCAAACACATAAATGCAATGATTTCGCTAGGGAACTGGGAAAACACTTCTCATTAAAAATATTAGGGAAAGTTGATAAATATCTGGGGGTACAGATCACCAAGACTGACAAAGGTTTCAGGTTATCTCAAAAGGAAAAGATATTGGAGCTATTACACAAATGTAGTATGTTTGACGCTAAACCCTGTGAGACACCCATTCAACCTGATTTTTTAAAAAACATGTATAACAAGGCAGAACCTTTCAATGACAACACTCTTTACAGGTCCATCATAGGCTCCTTATTGTACATAGTGAACTGGACAAGACCAGATATCGCCCTACCTGTTAATCTCCTGTCCAGACATGTCGGTAAACCCACAACATATCATTGGGATGCCATAAAAAGAATACTCAGGTACTTGAAACACAGCACTGAAGCCTATTTATGCCTGGAGCCGGAGCCCTCCAATAAGCCAATACTAACTTGTTATGCAGATGCTGACTGGGCCGGGGACATGAAGAGTAGGAAGAGCACATTGGGGTACATATTCTTCTTAAATAATAGTCCAGTGTGGGGGTGAGTGTTATCTCAGTGTCTGGCAAACCAACGCTGTATAAACAACATCTACACAAGGTCCTAATCTTATCAGGAATGTAAAGACAGGATGTCTGGCAGAGACCCTATCTCAAATATGCAAGACCCGGCACGTAGCATTGTTTGTCACAGGAAGAGCAGGAGAGAGATATGAGGGGTTCACGTGAATTTCACGAGTCTTCTGTAACCAATCAGTACAAGTAAACATTGATTAATGTTTTGCCATGATAGTTGTAAAATGACAATAAAAGGAAGCCTTTTGGATGGAGTCAGGGTGCCTTCAACAAGGTGCCTTCCCACCGAAGGGCCTTCCCATGAACCATCATCCTGCCTACGCGTCTTTCTTCATCAAAACAACAGTCCAGTACATTGGTACACTGGTAAGCAAAATCTAGTAGCAACATCAACTACTGAAGCCGAGTACATATGCTTGTCCAAGGCAGCCAACAATTTAGTTTGGTTCGATGATCTACTCTCTAATGTTTGGTCTGAACCTGCATATCCCATCACTATACACGGAGATAACAAGGCAGCAATTGAGATATCAAAGGCAGAAGCAGTAGGACAGAGATCAAGGCACATAGACATAAAGCACAAACACGTCAGACAACTCTCTAGCATTGGTTTCATTAAGACAATAGATTGCGAAACAGAAGAGCAAACTGCAGATATACTAACCAAACCTTTGTTAAGCAAACAGCACATGTACTTATCCTCAATACTATGGGTTAAACTCAGGGCATCTCCTCATAAACAAACCACACCTCATCCCATGCCAGGCATTTAGAGGGGGATTTGTTGGATATAAATGCCTGACCTTGTATCAAGCAATGTAAGGGTTAACTACCCAGGGACCCCTTCACCCACTGACCCCTTCTTACCTTTGCTCTGCCCCTTGGGTACTTAAGGGTCATCCATGAGGTCCAGAGATCCATTCCAGCAGCATACCTGTAAAGACAAGACACAATGTAAATAAATACTTATTGAATATACACATGCTTGTGTATTGAATTTATTGGGCTCGATCCTAGAATAATCCTGACAGAGGCTTTCTTTTGCCTTCAAGGCCAGAGGGACCCTTCCCCATGGGGCACCCCACTTCCTAGATCAGGAGGAAGAAGCGCCTGGCTGCCCCAAGGGAAAATTGGCAGCAGTGGCCCAGGCTCCCCTCCCCCCCGGACTCCCTGCAGGTACCCACAGCTCACCCGTCCCCACCTGTGATGTCAGAGCTGTTCTCCCTCCCAGCCAACCACAAGGAGGGCCCCTCCCTCAGAGCTGAGCTTTCTGACAGCACCTGAGCTGCCCAGACCGGATGTGGTGGGGGCTCCCCCTGCCTCCCTCTCCTCCTGCCCCCTCCCTCCCTGCCCTCACTAGAGAGGGGGAGGACCTCCTGCAGACCCCCCTCTGGCCCTGCAGGCCCCCTGCTTGCCCCCTCCTCACAGCACAACCATCTGGCTGTATTCACATTTGCAACTTTTAACCATGGTTTGTTTCCTGAGGTTGAACCTGTTGGCCAATGAGTCAATGGATTATGGGAACTCCAAAGGATCTTAATTCATTGGAGAGAAGGTGAATAAGGGGATACACAGGCAGTTCTCGATTTACAACAGTTCATTTAGTTACTATTTAAAGTTAGAACAACACTGAAAAATATGACGTGTGACTGTTTTCCACACTTACGACCTTTGCAGTATCCCCATGGTCATGTGATCAAAATTCAAATGCTTGGCCACAGATTCATGTTTATGACCGTTATGGCTGTGTCCCAAGGTCACGTGATCCCCTTTTGCGACCTTCTGATAAGCAAACTCAATAGGGAAGCCAGATTCACTTAATAACCAGGTTACTAATTTAAGAACTGCAGTGATTCACTTAACAACTGTGGCAAGAAAGGTCATAAAATGGGGCAAAACTCACTTAACAGATGTCTCACTTAATATCAGAAATGTTGGGCCCAATTGTGGTCATAAGTCGAGGACTATCAGTATTGGGGACACCTTTCTCCTTGCAAGGACCACGTTCACACCACATACTTGACCAGGCCGGGGTCCTTGCAGACCCTCTGAGACAAACCAGAGGTCCACGTGGAGCCTCCTCAAAGCCTGTAACAACCTCTGGATGACAACAGCCGCCCCTCTTCCTGTCCTCTGGGGTCTCCCCTGGGAGAAACTCAGAAATTGGGGTGGGCTCATTCCTGACTGAGAAGGGGCTTCCTCCTCTATGGGCAGAACCCAGCAACACAAGAGGTAAATGGCATCAACGTAAAGTGGCATCAAACTCTATAACTCTGGGTGACCTTCGCCAGCAATCTCTGGAGGCAAGAGGCCATGTTGAAGGACAGCAGAAGTCAATTCCCTGGGTCTTGAACTATCTTCTCCAGCATCACTTTCTGGACATGTCCTGACAGGAAGGGCCACAACCACAACTGAACAGTGCCCCCAGGGGTTTATGTGTAATTTTTCACTAACATGCTTTTCTCCAGCCTCTCCTCTGCACATGGAGCCCAGAGGAAGTTCAGGATCCCAAGAGGAGAAGTTGCTTCTCACTGTAATTATGACTATCTGGACCTTTGAGATCTCAATGTCATCAGATTGAAGTCACATGCAAAGGATCTTGTATCAGAAAAGGATAAATTCCTTGGGTCAAGCTCTCTGGGAATAGGTTTTGGGACAGGCAGGTTCTGTGCTCTTGATTGTATATTTCTCTCCTTTGCAGATGAAACCGAGTGGTTCTCTGTTTATATCAGGAAAGCCATTGGCACTTCTGAGAGTCTTTGCATTTTTCCAACTGAAACAAGAAGCAGATTGATTCACCCCATGAATGATGGACCTCCTGCTTCTTCTTCTGATGCTGCTGGTGTCCCAGCCACTCTCAGGGAAGCTTAGAACGAAATGCCCGCCGAGTTTGGAGCAGCAGGATGGAAACAGTCCATGGAGCTATTACGGGGCAGGAGACCATCTCATTAGTATAGTCACAACTATAAAAGAAATATATCGTCTAAAGTTGCTTTTCAACAGTCCTCCTTCCATTCAGTCTCATTTGTAAGTCATTCAGAGTGCTGAAGTTGCATTCCCCCCATTTGTAATTCTAACACTCTCCTTCTTTTCTTCCTCTTTCACTTATTTTTATACTGCTGGACATGTCTATTTTTCTGAATGATTTTGATTTCCATGGCCTCCGTTTTTTGTCTTATTTTGTGGAAGAGACTGAAATACAAAGATGGGATTGGGAAAAAAAAACCCTGAAGGAAATCCAGATTATTTTCCTTTCCCAGTTCAATTCTGAGTTCATCACTTGAATACTGAACTTTGTTTAAGTAGGTTAAACTTTGTTTAAGTATTAAGAAGGCTCTAGGTTGACTCAGCCTTCCATCCTTTCTAAGGTAGGTAAAATGAGGACCCAGATTGTGGGGGCAATAAGCTGACTTTGTATAAATATACAAAAGTATGAAGGCTATTGCTTAACAGATTGTAAGCCGCCCTGAGTCTCCGGAGAAGGGCGGCATATAAATCCAATTTAAAAAAATAATAATAAAAAATAAAATAAAAAAGTAGTGATTGAACCAGTTGTAGTTGCCTCTCCTCAGCCCATTTCCATATTTATATAAGTGATCATTGGTTCTGCATCAATGTTGGCTTAAGGCTCTGTGGGCTTTTGGAGGATTATTTATTTTTTAAAAAAGTATTGTTGCTGTCAACTATAATAACGTGAACATTGTTTTTACAATAGGACTACTTATGAGTTTTCATACACCCTACGATTAATTTTCACCATTCAAGAGGTTAACAAGAATTCCCAGTTCCTGCACAACCTCACACTGGGCTACAACATCCATGACAACCATTTGAACACTTTACGCACTTCAGATGCCTTGCTGGAAATTCTCTCCACTGGAGAAGCCAATGTCCCCAACTACAGCTGTGGAAGAAAGGAGAACCTTCTGGCTCTTCTTAGTGGAGCTGCCAGGGACATCACCATCCAGATGTCAACATTAGGAGACATCTACAAAGTCTCTCAGGTTTGTGTGTGCTTTTCTTTATCTGGTAAAGGGAGTTGGGGGGATGGGGGATGAGCAATAGATCCAACCATATCTTCTCCATGGAATTCAAGAGCTGTTTTTCAGAATATTAATGAACATGTCAACTATGTCTATTTTCTTCATGTTCAAATTCACCATTAAAGGCCTGAAGAGCCATAAGGTCCCTGTAAATGATATTCTACCAAATGTACAACTATTGAAAAAATATCCAGGTTTTGAGATCCTCATTAGCATGTTCATTTTCACATCTCAATATCTGCCTGATCCAATTGGATTCAAGTTGACAATACTACTCTGTCTATTTATATTAAAAAATGGAATAAAAGATTTCTAGCAATTACAGGCCAATTACCCTAATAGGTATTGTGGCTGAAATATATGTCATGTTCCTAAATTTGAAATAGTGTAGAAGAAGAGTGCATTACCTACAGAGGAACAAGAAGGTTTTAGGTAGCGTTAAAAGTTGTATAAATTTGTATAATAAATAGTGCATAAATTAATACTCCACTATTGACAACAGATTTGGCTTGAAATATCTAATCACAAAATATGTCCATTGGGTAAACCATGGTTTGTTGGTTTAATAAATGTTAGTGCAGCATTTGGCACGGTGAAAGGAGAAATATTTTGGGAGAAATTCCCTTCCTACAAGCCCTTGTTTGAGAGGGAGATTTGGACTGAATGGAGCCATGAGAAGAAGGAAAAATACTTAGCAGGTAGGAAGGGAAGGGTGCATATTTGAACCCTTATTATTCAGCCTAGATATTAATGACTTACCTACACTAATGAAGGATCCTGAAGTACACAGGTCTATGGTAATAAATGCATATTGAAACACCCTGATTAACACTGAAAATAAGATATTATTATCATATTCATAATTTGGATTGTGTAGGCTATTAAACAATGTGGAGCCTATTATCATAGTAATTGTCTGATTATTAATCAAATTCAAAACTTATAGTCTTTGGAAAACAACATCATAGCCATAGATGTCTATTTGATGGTAATCCAGTAGATCAAGTAACACGTTTCGTTACCTGGGTTAGTATTCTCTGGGACTGAATCTTGGATCCTCATCATAAAAGGAACTCAGTGAGAGAAAGGGCATGAGTGAAAGTGGTGCTTAAATGAAAACCTCATAGCTCTCCAGCTTCCTCAGCCCCAATTATTAAAGTATCTGAGGCCAAAGTTTCCCCCATGTTCTTACATCAGTCTGATGTTTGGGGCTTCAGAGAGAAATCACTAGCAGAACCAACCCAATCACAGCCTCTGAAGAGTATATTGGCTCATAGTTGTCCACCTTCCAGCTTCCCAATTATTAAAGAATATAAGGATAAGGTAACTCATATATTCTTATATCAAGCTGATGTTTAGCATTTAATAAATGCCACCACTGGAAAAACCCAATCACAGCATCTGAGGAGAATCTTTGGGGTCAATAAAAGGACATCAGTTGTGGTCCTCAACTGAATTGTGTTGAATTGTGAATTTACACAATTTCTGCTTTGTATAACTCCAGGGAATATAATTATTGGTTTAAAATTAAAGCTATAGAAAATGCCAGACTCCCAAATTTGTGTCTGTTAAAACAGACAAAATTTCAATTAAAGATTTCTTGCACAACTGATAATTTGTATTAGGAGTTGTGATCTCCTTGTCTCTTGTGCAACTTGAGAAGAAGCTAAAAGATTGTTCCACAAAGAATCTGGGATATAGAAGCAGAGAAAGATGGTGCAGTCCTCAAAAATAACATATAATACAGACCTTTATTAGATCAAAACACTTTATTTGACATCTGCAAATTTGAATCTAATTGCAGTAAATTGTAGGAGCAATATAGAAATTTGCATTGCATTTTTATTATTTTTTACTTAATTTGTTTTTTGCTTTCCATTTTGATATACAGTCTTGTTAATATTCTCTCCTTAATATTTTAAACAATGACTAGGGAACAAACTATTCCAATATGTTCATCAGAACAAAGTTGGATTAATTTAAAGCTAATATTTTGGAGTTGATCTGACCCATATTATAACACAGCATTTTTCATTTTTTTTTAAAGATCAGTGCTAAACTTGCTTCAGAGGCTTTGAGTGATAAAAGTCAATTCCCCTTTGTCCACCAAATGCTCCCCAAAGAAGGATTCCAGTACCCAGCAATCGTCCAACTGCTCCTCCACTTCAGATGGACCCTGATTGGCCTCTTTGCTTCAGACACAGAGAATGGAGAGAAATTCATGAGGACTTTTACTCTTATGCTTGTCAGGAATGGAATTTGTGTTGTTATATCACAACAATTGTCAACAACTAGCACTCCAGCAGCCCTAAGGGAAGCCCTCTCTAAGTGGAGACAAGTCAACGTCTTTGTTCACTTCATGGAATTTGATTCTCCTGGGGAACGAATTCTTCCTTTCCATAAAATACTTGAAGATATGTCAGGACCCATTGAAGGGAAAGTGTGGGTTGCCACAAATTTTGTACAGTATAATATTAAAAAGCACAGACTTCTCAAATACATCCACAGTATTTGGAACTTTGGTTATCTGACAAAAAAAAGGCCAAAGGATGATGCCTTTGAACCGTATTTCTTTGTGGAAAATCAGTTTGAGGATCATTATTTTCATTGCTCTCTTTCAAAGAATGTCTTTTCTGTCAAAGACCAGAGAAGATGCACCCAAATAGCCCCACTGGAGACCCAATGGAAAAGAAACAGGAGCCGGATCACAAATCGTTATGAACAATACAGTATCATTCAGACTTTGGTCCATGCCTTGAATGCTGCATATTCCTCCAGATCGAAGAGGAGAAGGAAGGAGGGCGAAGAGAGACTGAGGGCTCCAAGGCTGCAGCCGTGGCAGGTATGGGGTCCCAATATGGATCCATTAATCTTGGTTCTTTTGGAGAAGGAATCCAGAGGAGAAGGAGGGGACTATCTCAACCTATTTATGTTGCAAAAAAGGTCAACAGATTTGGACCATCTAATTGCTCATGTCTGACACTCTGGAATTACAGTGAGCAGATCTTAAGTTTCTGTCTAACCTCTTTCAGTTATTGGAAGAGTGTTGTATCCTCCCTTGTCCAACTGGGAGGTTTTGTAGGTAATTCAACTGCCTAACATGCAAGAAGCCCAAGTTTGAATCCAAGTAAGGGTACGGCTAGCTCATGAGAGTTAAATAGCTTGAAATAGATCTATACTAGTCTCCCTTTATTTCTTTATCAGCAAAATATAAATTATATAACTCAAGGTGGCAAATATATCCAATACAGCTTCCTCTTTCAATTAATACATTTTTTATTACAGTCACAGACCAGCATTGCAAATAAAAACATTAAAATTAATAATAGTACAGAAAAATAAAAATAAAAGACAGTCAATTGGCAGTTAATGTCTGTCTAATTTTGTATACAGCAGAATTTGGCCCCATTCAGAGAAACTACTTGGTACTTACTTGATAACATTAGTTGCAAATAAAAGAGGTCAGTATTTCTCAGATATTTCATTAGGACAGGTGTTATAAAGTGAATCTGTGAGTCCTGAGAGAAGATGCAGCCTAGGAGGCCATGAGCTGCAGTTCCAGTGGCCCCTTGTCCACAGGGACCCAGTCTCAGCTCATGCACTATTTCTTTGTATCGGCCCTCTGAAACTGCTCTGGGAACTGTCTTGCAGCTCTCTAAAGTCAATGCCCTTTGGTTTTTTGGCATACTTATTCAATATGAATATCTCTCTGCTTTAAAAGGGGGAGCTTGACTGCTCAAATAAACATTCTTGGGAAGAGCAGCTGATCAAGTTGGGTTTCCAGATCTCTGATGCCTTGTTTGAGTTCACTAACTCATCCCCCGTCATTAAAAGCCCTTCCCTGGAGAAACCAAGATACCAGAGTTTTTGCAAGATGGCCCTGAACTGATTCAGAATTGTCTTCCGTTAAGGAGAGAAATCAACCTATAGGGGAAAAGAGAAGTTTTAAGCAAGGTGCAAAAATGTAAGTCTATGCACCTGTTTCAATTTTGGCTAGTCCTCCCTCCCTCCTTAGTGCTACATTTTGGATGAAGGGTGCTGCCTGGAATATGGCTGCTAGGAATTTGGATTGCACCCTTTCCAGAGGAGTAAAGTCCAAGGCTGAGCACAAGGCAGCAGTTGCGCTCATTTTACTCACAAGAACGACAGTCCTGTGAGGTGAGCTGAGCTGAGAGAGAATGATCGGCCCTAAATCACTCAACTGACTTTCATGACCAAGGCAGGATTTTAACCCACAGCCTCTTGCTTTCTAGCTTGGTGCCTTAACCACTAGACCAACCTGGTTCCCATGAACCAGCATCCCAAACCGAGATACTATAATTTATCCAGTCCTAAAACTCAGATATTTTTCTACTGCTTTTTACTTGTTTTTATGAGGAATTCATAAATATTTTTCTGGGGACTTGGTAATGTTTAGATCAGATCAAATTATATTTGCCTGAGATTTGTTATAAATCTTGTATGACAGAAATTTATCAACTTTATTAATGACAACATAGAAAGATTGATAACAGGACAAATTGTTATTCATAACTTCCCACTTTTATGAACATTAAAAAGACTAAAATTGTTTAAGTATCATTTTAAGACAGTTTTTAATCCACTTAATTATCATACAATCCAGCACTCACTTAACTAGTTTTCTAATCACATCACAAAATTGTTTTTTTAAAAACAAAAGTTTTTTATCTTTTTATAATTCAAACAAGCAAACATTACATAATAAATTGTCATTCATCATTTTATCCCCACCCAAAATCCCCCTCCCCAATTCCCCCCCAACTGCCCAGAGCAAAAACAGGATATAACATTTACCGTATATACTCGAATATAAGCCAAGTTTTTCAGCACATTTTTCAGGCTGAAAAAAGCCCCCCTCGGCTTATATTCGAGTCACCCAAAAAAGGCTTTTTTTCCTGCAACCGTTTTGGCTCCCGGGGTTGCAGGGAGGCTTGCTAAAGCCAAAATGGGGTGGGGGGTGCGGCGCCCCTCCCCCGCACCCCTTTTTGGCTTTAGGCGTTGCAGGGAGGCTTGCAGCTTTTTATAGCTTCTCCCGTGGCTGGCTGGCTGCTTGCTCGCTCACAACTGAGCATAGAGGCGGCCAGTGCCTCTGCTCCTCTGCCCGGGGAGGAGAACCAGCTCTACTGGATACAAGGGGGGGGGAAGGATCAGGGCTTCCCTTCTTCCCAACCCAGCAGGCTGTCCAGGAAAAGAGAACCGGCTCTGCTGGATACAAGGGGGTGGGGGAAGGATCGGGGCTTCCCTTCTCCCCAGCCCAGCAGGCTGCCCAGGAGTAGAGAACCAGCTCCGCTGAGTACAAGGGGGTGGGGGAAGGAATAATGAAGCCTGCTGGGCTGGGGAGAAGGGAAGCCCCGAAAGCAGATCCTTCCCCCACCCCCTTGTACTCAGTGTAATAAACAGCCCTGCCTCGGAATAAGGAAGACAACGCCACCACCCCATTCTTAATTCGTTGCGGTGCGAAGGGGGAAAAAACCCATAGAAAGTCCTGCTCCTGGTGCTGCCAGGGAAGAGGCACCGCAAGAACTGCTGTTGCCGGGTGCAAGGGGATAGTGGGAAGGATCTGCTGTCTGCGGCTTCCCTGTCTCCGCACCCGAGCAGGTTGTCCAGGGAAAGGGATTGAAGCCCCAGCCCGCTGCTTCTGGCGCTGGCACCCCCTCGTCCCCAGCAATAGTGGTTCTTGCGGTGCCTCTTCCCTGGCAGCACCAGGAGCAGGACTTTCTGTGGGTTTTTCCCCCTTCGCATCGTCTCCAAATGGTTTTATAAATATGAAGCAATTCGGTACTATGGTATGCATTTGGTATCTAGCTGCTGCATTTCCCACCCTCGGCTTATACTCGAGTCAATAAGTTTTCCCAGTTTTGGGGGATAAAATTGGGGGGATTGGCTTATATTCAGGTCGGCTTATACTCGAGTATATACCGTAACCAATATAGACTAAAATATGCTAACTATTACAGAATTCAAAACTCTCTCACACTTGCTAACTCCCTTTTAAAAATTATACATCAACCTTCCTTTTATAAATTCTCTTATCACATTTCAGATTTATAAAAAATTATTTTAAACATTTTAATCCCTTAGCAAAATATTTTCCAAAATATAAATTTCAAAGCTTTCAAAAAGTTATCCGTTAAGCTTTAAATTATCCACCTTTAATACTATAAATCTATCATAAAATATAAAAGTTGTATATATAAAAAATCCCAAAATATGACCAGTCTGTCTTTCTTTCTATATTCTTTGCCTTTAAACTTCTATACCTTAAAACTACCATAAAATTCAAAAGTTATCCAACTTTAATTAAATCTTTTAAAATCATAAGGCAATCCAAAATATGACCAGTCTTTATTTCTTCATATATTTTCCCCCTTCAGCGTTACTCCTCCCCCTACTCCAACTTTAATTAAATCCTTTTACTTGATAAAACAATCTCCAAATTATGGCCAGTCTCTCTTTCTTTCTATATTTTTTCCAGTCCTTCTCCAATAAAAGCTCCTTCAACATTGCTCCTCCTTCTGCTCTCATTTTCGAGAACTTTTTAATTTGAAATTGTAGATAATATGTCTTAGGAATTTGTTCTCTTCTTGGGGTTATTTGCTTTATTTTGAAGCCCCCATTTCGAAGACTCCTGCATTTGTAATCCATCAGTTCATTCCTTATATATTGATTCTGTCTATAAAGCCAAACCTTGTCATAGTTATCAAACTGCAGTAAAAAGTCCTCTTGCTGTTTTTCAGTTAATTGAATGGAAGCCTTTTCCAAAATTGGTGATTCTGATGTAATAACCTTCATTTTAGCCTCAACAATGTCTCTTTTACTTTCCACAAACACATTATCCGGATTAATCTCTTCCTGTTCTACAGCCAGCAAAACATTCCCCAATTTATAATCTTGAATAGCTCTGTTAATTGTCTGTCTTATCTCAGCAGTAAAAGCTTTTACGAAGTCTTTTAAGTCTTTCACAGTCATCACTTGTAAGTTTGCTGACTCCTGTAATCCTTCTTTAAGTTCAGCCATTTTTCAATTGTCCTTTTTATATTTGTATTAATTCCACAATCAGGTCATTAACTTATTTCCAGACAAATTAAAGATATACGTCAATTAAAGTCAATCCACAGTCTTTTCCATTCCACTTCCACTTTAAATATTTTTCTTAAATAACCTGATAGCTTGTTGCCAATGTTAACAAGGACTTTAACTTTTAGGTTTCAGTTTTCACGCCGAAGGGCGCCATCTTTTTCTTTTTTGTTTCTTAAAACGGAGTTAGCATAAAATACCTGCATTTTTAGTCTTCTGAGTCAGCTCTGCCAGCATTCAAATTCAAAAATCCAAATTCTTTTTAATCCTTTTTGTTTCTTGCTGGGGTGGATGCGATGCTTCGGTCTGCTTTGTAGCAGACTCATCCCGGCTCCAGAGATTTGAAGAGCTTTCAGGGAGCTCTCACCCTGCAAGCCCCAGGCTAAAAGAAAAAGCCTGGGGGTCTAGGGGAGGTCTACCCAGACTCTTCTACTCTTCTCTCCCCCTTTTCCCTGGGGGAGAGTTTTGAAGCCACTAGACAGGTGATTTTCGCTCTTCTAGTGGCTAAACGGAGACACGGGGCTGGAGCTCTTGAAGAGAGCTCCGTTGACGGTGTGTGGAGCCACCAGAAGTCCACCCATCACAAAATTGTTTACTGAGATCAAGTTACACCAGCAGTATTTCCATAATATATTTAGGAAATGTAATAATATGTGAGAATGACTTATATAGCACATAGGTTATATCATCACCTTTCCTATAATCTATTTAGGAAGTGTAATGATTTATGAAGATAACTTTTGGGAGAAGAGATGCTGCCTAGGGAAGGGTCAGAGAAGAGGAGAGGAGCCTGCAGCTGCATAAAAGGGCAGAAACTGAAGCTCAGAAAGGACCCTCCCTCACTTTTCAGGATATGAAAAGAGTTGGTGGGAGATTTATACTTTCACACTTACAATATTCTGTTAATGTTGCATTATAATAAAGTAGAATTAGCACGTCTGGTTGTGTTTCCCATCTGGATTACCAGGGAGAAGATTAGCCTGGCAACTTTGTTCTTGACAAATGCTTTCTGGTAATCAGATTGTTGCTTGCAAGGACTTTAAAAATAATCTCTTTTTTCTGCTCTTCAATGTATTTGTCAGCAGCTTAGAATGTTACCAATAATAGACCAATTGTGTGTATTATATTTTCTCAATATATACAGTGTATTGTCAATATATGATTGATATATCATATATCAATCTTTTTTGTTCCCTTACAAAGATAATAGTGATGGAAGAAAAAGGCAGCTCACCCCCATCCCCCAAACATGTAAGAAAAACATAACATAACCAAATAATCATCGTTTCCATAATACCGTGTTTCCCCAAAACTAAGACATGTCCAGATAATAAGCCCAATTGGGCTTTTGAGCGCATACGCTAAAATAAGCCCCCCCAAATACTTAGACGCATGTGCTGGGGGCGAAAGGGAGGGGGAAAATCAGAGCCGCTGCTGCCCGAGATCAGCGGCCAGATTCGGTGAGCCCGATGCACTGCTGCCACTTGAGACAGGAAGAGAGAGAGGAGTCGCTGCGAGAGAGCCCATTTGTGATGCTCTTCTCCTCCCAGGTGATGGCAGCTCCCCGAATCTGTCTTGCCGATCTCGGCCAGCGAGAGGGAGTGGCAGGTGGGGAGGGGTGGGGCAGCAGAAAGCAAGATGCATGGAGCAAGATGGGGCTCCCTTGCTGTCTCTTCTCCCACCCTTGCCAGGCATGGCAGGAGCTGGAAGTCAAGTAAGACATGACGGAGAAGCGAGACACCTGTCTTACCTGACTTCCAGCTCCTTCCATGTCTGATTGGCATGTTATGGAGGAAAGTCCGTCCATCCATGGGGAAGCGTGGCTGGCAAAAGTCCCACCTACGTGACCAGCCACTGAGGGAGGGAAGAGGGAGTCACTCGAAGCCCAGAGAGGGGCCCGCTTCTGCTCAGACCTTGAGATACTCTGTCTTGAGGTGGCTGACGCAGGCGCCATGGCTCCAGATGGTGAGTGCAAGCAGCTCGTACTTGTCTTGCAGGCCAGCCAAGACAGTCAGTGTCTCCTTGAGGAGGATCTGCGCATGCACCAGCATTCCAAGGAAGTCGTCATTGAGGCAGCTCTCCTCATGGCTCTCATGCTCCTGGCCATGCCAAAACTTGTTTTGCAGCTCTGCCAGTGACTTCTCCGAGATGGCAGGCACAAAATAGTGATGCAACATCCCATTGGACATCTCCGGATAAAGCAGGCCGTCGAAATAGCGGTGGCACAAGCTGATCAAACAGCTCAGTAGCCACACCGAGAGGAGCCCCAGCAACATTCTGGTAGGCATGGAGGAGGGAAGCTGCCTTGACACCCTAAGCATCCCGAAGTGGAGGAGGGCAAAGGCAACTCCGGTCGCGCCTAGTTTCAAGTCCTCCGGTTGTGACTGCCTTTCTTGCAGGGCTTCATTGGGAAGCCGTTGCTTGGCCCTTCTCGCTCCCCACAGAGAACTCTTCTTTGAACTCGATTTGCCCACAAGAACTTTGGGGGTTTTTTTTGTGACCCAATCCTTGCTGGCAATATTGCGGACAAGAACCGGCCACGCCTATCCTGTTTCAGGGAAAAGACCCCCGATAATAAGGCCAAGGCCATATTTCGGGGGTCAAATGAAAATAAGACCCTGTCTTATTTTCAGGGAAACATGGTAATTAAGGCCTAACACAAAAGCCTCAGAATAAAAGTATCTTTGAGAGGAAAAATAAATATTCAGCACCCAGCTGAGCAGAATTGCCTCAGGCCAGCCAAAAAGGGCTGTTAGGTTGCGTACATTGTAACAGCCCTTGTGTAAAATGTGAAACCACAAGGAGGTAGCCGGAAAGAGTTTTGCCTTTGGCTAAGGCCCAGGTGTCAAACTTGATCGCATCACCTGAGGTATCATGATCTCTTGCAACATTTTGCCTTTGCGGAGTCGACACCTCCGGCCACCAGTTTGACACCCCTGGGCAAAGGCAATGAGGATTAGAATGAGCGCCATAAGCACATTGAAGGTCACCAGATTTTCCTCTCCACTCCCTCCCAGCGGCTAGGATTAACCTCTTCCCTCCTGAATGTCCAAGCTAAAAGCAATAATCCCATCAAAAGACAAACCATCAGCCCCATTAAAAAAATCTGAATCTCAAAACTATAAAAGGGCATAAAACTGTCAGCAACAGACCCTCTAGCTAGACGGGAACCCATTGCTGAATTGTCACTTGCTCTCTGGCTTCCAAAATTAAAGGCTTCTTTCCGGCAGTTTGCTTCCTTGTCTATTTGTCCTCGAGCGTTGAAGCTTCATTCTGACTGGAGGAATGAACCTGGGGAGTTTTCTTCCAACAGTGGCAGTATTTGTTCTCCTAATTAAGCCTATGTGCAAGTTCGAGATTCAAATATGGGAAAAGTAATGAAGTTTTGTGCTTTTAAAATTCCTGGATGTTTCAATCCTAGTTTCATCCCTTTCTGGAGAAGAACGAGTTTTGCAATATTTCTGAGAAAAAACTGTACTTGGACCAAAATGAAGAGATAGCAGCAGATCTGTTTATTGACAGCTTGTTGGTTCTCCCCAGAGAGGATCCCAGGACTGAGACTCTGGCGTATTTTGTAAGACAGAGATTTATTATCAGCCAATATTCTCTTTCACGGCTAAAGTTGCTCAATAAGGTGGGAGAAATTTTGGTGTCTTTTCTCTGTTTTCCAAAGTCTGTGGACCCATTTCAAGTGGGCTCAGGGAGGCTCCATGAAGAGGGGAGGGAGGTGGGTTTATAAGGATATGAGAAGGAACCCCTGGTTATCACTGAATTCTTAAATCTTTTCTCAGTTCCATCCCCCCAGATTCTATTATGTAGAAAAATCCTTTATTGCAAAGTTGGATGCCAAATGCAAAAGTGAGGAAGGAACTAAATAAAGAATCTGCCAGTAGTTGTATCTCCTTTTTTTTTTTTAATTTGATTTATATGCCGCCCTTCTCCGGAGACTCAGGGCGGCTTACAATGCGCTAAGCAATAGCCTTCATACTTTTGTATATTTATACAAAGTCAGCTTATTGCCCCCACAAACTGGGTCCTCAATTTACCTACCTTAGAAAGGATGGAAGGCTGAGTCAACCTTGAGCCTTGGTGAGATTCGAACCTGCAATAATTGCAGGCAGCTGATGTTAATAACAGGGCTTTAGACCACTGTACTATCCAAGGCACTGTACTATCCAAGGCTCCTTCATCTGTTTGGGATGAGTCAGAGATTTCATACTTACCTAAGTGAAACATAGAGGCTACTTGGCTAATGTCCATTTCTCTCCTCATTTTCCATGGACGGAGAATCCTAACACATTTTCTTTGGCATTCCTTGTTTTTCTGCTTAGTCCCTGCCTCAGTCCAAATGTGTAGAAAATTGTCGTCCTGGATTTGTCAAGAGGGCTCGAGAAGGAGAGCCAGTTTGCTGCTATGACTGCGTTCCTTGTCCGGAGGGGACCTTCTCCACTCGGGAAGGTGGGTCACACTGAGGAAAGTGGGAAGCTTTGTGGAACTGGATCCATCCAGAAAATTTCCATGAAAATGCAAGTTGAAGAACAGATTAAAGCTAACCTGTTCTATTGTTTATTTTCAACCTGCACAATTTCTTATCTAAACGGAAGAAAAGCAAAAAGACCTTGAAGGAGAGGCTGGGAAGAGATGAGAGGAGGGCATGGCAGAGTGGGCAAGCTTTACTAATAGCAGAGAAATGGGTTCTACATGGGCCTCTTCTTGAAGATCATTGAGAAGAAGTTCCTAGTCCACAATGAGGTGATGTGGATTGTGATGGGTACACATAATTGCATCCACATTACCTTTTCTTCTCAGAACCCATTGCAGATTATTTGCAGGACAATCTTTTTCTGCCAGCCAACTAAATATCTATCAGCCGTCCCAACCTGGTCTATTAGGAATGAAAGACCCCGATTAGCCAAAACTACATTTTATTAAAGCCAAAATGGATACAGAAGATCTGAGATTTTCTCATGCAAAAGATACAGTTCACCTCCCCTTGTTCCAAGTCAAAACCCCACTACCACCACCCCGGCTATCATTTAATC
Organism: Ptyas mucosa; assembly: GCA_012654045.1. Taxonomy (NCBI): domain Eukaryota; kingdom Metazoa; phylum Chordata; class Lepidosauria; order Squamata; family Colubridae; genus Ptyas; species Ptyas mucosa. The sequence goes on from WNWU01000314.1 coordinate 52,893, forward strand.
TCCAATCAGGTGTTAACCAATTGTTTGGGAAACAGTCCCTGCCTTTGTGCACTCACCAGCTCTGCGTTCCTTTGGTGTGACCTTGAGATGGCTGGTGCTTCTCATGGGATGGGACAGCTTGGTTTCCATTCCTCCTAGTTCCCTCCATGCATCCCCATCCCCACTGCTCCCTCCCCACCCCATTACTGATGTCAGGATGTCAGCTTGCAATGCAAAGCTTAACAGAATGACAACATGGTGATATCACAAAATAGGTACCCACCAAGCGTCAACTCTGAAGCAAACCTGGCTGAAGCCATCTTTTGCTGCCTTGTAGTTGCCACAAACTGTGAAGGAGGTGGAAGGGGAGTAGATAGACTGGCTAGCAGTCATAACAAAAAGCTTTCTCATGGGAAGCAAGGTCATCCTGACAGGTGGCAATTGAAGGAGAAGAGGAGTGACCAAGGAACCTGCCAATTGCCTTAATTGGTCAATGCGAGCTGTGACAGTTAGGGATGGGAACAATTGCTCTTTTTATTATGTGACAAACATGGGAAAACATTTAGAGCTGGCTTTCATTAGCTGTGCTGATATGATGCACTCAAGAAACATGTTCTTTGAGGAATCTACCTGACTCAGAGTTCTGCTTTCAATGGGTGAGTTGCTTGGAACGCTGACACCAAGACCAGAATATTAAAAAATGCCATGTGGCAGGACTCAGGATGTTTGCCTGGAAAGAGGATCTGATTCATTATTTATTTCTAATAATGTACATTCCTATGAAGTTTCTGCAAATGACACAGGAAATAATTAAACTCTTAGGACTTTATCCAATTTCATAGACTGATCTACAGTATATATTTTTATATATTTAGAGGGTTAATTTAGATGTTAAATGAATATTACTTTTTGCTTTTCTCAGATACAAAAAAATGCACCAAGTGTCCAGATGATAAATATCCAAACAACAAACGAGTCCAATGTATCCCCAAAATTATAACCTTCCTGTCTTATGAAGAACATCTGGGCATCATTCTGGTCTCTTTTGCCCTACTCTTCTTGCTAACCACAGGCCTTGTTTTAATCATCTTCATTAAATACCTAGAAACTCCCCTTGTCAAAGCCAACAACCGGGACCTCTCCTATATCCTTCTGGTCTCCCTCCTGCTTTGCTTCTTGTCTTCTTTTCTCTTCATTGGTCAACCAAGGAAAGCCACCTGCCTTCTCCGACAAACGATCTTCAGCATCATCTTCTCAGTTGCCGTTTCTTCTCTCTTGGCCAAAACCATCACAGTGGTTCTAGCTTTCCTGGCCACAAAACCAGGAAATCAGGTGAAGAGATGGTTGGGGAAGAGCTTGGCCAACTCCATCATCCTTTCTTCTTCTGCTGTCCAAGTTATCATCTGCTCCATCTGGCTGGGAGCTTCTCCCCCCTTCCCTGACTCTGACCTCCACTCCCAGCCTGGAGAGATCATCCTGCAATGCAATGAAGGGGCCGTTGTCATGTTCTACGTCACCCTCAGCTACATGGGCTTCCTGGCTGCTATCTGCTTCACAGTGGCTTTCCTGGCCAGGAATCTGCCTGGGGCCTTCAACGAAGCCAAGCTGATCACCTTCAGCATGCTGGTCTTCTGCAGTGTCTGGGTGAGTTTTGTGCCCACCTACCTGAGCACCAAAGGGAAATACATGGTGGCTGTGCAGGTCTTCTCCATCCTGGCCTCCAGTGCTGGTCTGCTGGTCTGCATCTTCATTCCCAAGTGCTACATTATCCTTCTGAGGCCAGACCTGAACACAAAGGAGCAGCTGACAACCAGAAGAAATGTGGAAATGTGAGACAGAGGAATTTCAACTCTATGCTATTTTCCATACATGAATGGGGCAATTATTTTTATTCAAATAAATAAAGGATGGCTGGAAGATTGTGTGGAAATCAATTTCTTGGAGGAATGAAAATATATTAACAAGATAGAAATAAAGAGTTATTGGACGTGCAATCATAATGCTCTCATTTCTGAATCCTTTTTATCCAAACTGCTGTGGCAATGCAACTGATATGTTTCTTTTTATTTAGGCAATATCTCTTTCTGAAAGTACCTTAATGTGTGCTAATTATGAATATTCATGGTTACAGCATCTATTAGATATACATATTGAGGGTTATCATTTTGTCCTCCTTTCCAGAAATGTATAAATATGAGTGCATCTTTTTGTCTGTGGGAATCTGTCCTGGTGTTTCCTGGAGGGAAATTCCTTCAGTGGACACTGAATAAATAATAACTGCAGTGAGCCTGGGTTATTGGGTTTTGGGGTCCTGTGTTTGATTCCACAGAAACTGGTGTCCAGTTCCTTGAAAGGACATCAGATTTGGCTCTGAATAATTCTCATCAACACCCTGATAAAAATAAAGAAAAGCCCATTAAAATACAAGGATAAGAGATCCGTCTATGTCAATTGTGTATTTCTGGCATTGGGTTCCTGCACTGGGAGAGGGTTGGACTAGATCAGGGGTCCTCAAACTTTTTAAACAGGAGGCCAATTCACAGTCCCTCAGACTGTTGGGGGGCCGGACCGGCTGGGTGGGCGTGGCTAGGTGGGCATGTGACTGGGTGGGTGTGGCTGGGTGGGCATGTGACTGGGTGGGCATGGCTGGGTGGGCATGTGACTGGGTGGGCATGGCCAATTTAGCAGTCCATTTTGCCAATTTAGCAGTCTGTTAAGCAATATGCACACATTAAACTTTCAATTTTTTTTTGCTCCTGGGAGTGTTTTATTTGCTTTGTTTGCATGTTACTCTTTTGGTTGGTTTTTCTTTTTATTAGATTGGTTTTTAAGTTGTTTGGTGGTCCACTTCAGAATACTCAATTTTGCAGCAATTCTTCTCAACCCCAAGGAGCTTACAATCAACAAGTCTCTCTCTCTCTCTCTCTCTCTCATCTCTATATCCAGCTATCTATCTCTCTCTCTGTGTGTGTCTCTCTCTTTCCATATCTCTCTTTCTCTCCTGGGGCATCGTCTGCAGGATCCCCTTCAATCCTGGCAGTACACCAGGTTACCTCATTGAATTCCATTCCATTCCATTCCATTCCATTCCATTCCATTCCATTCCATTCCATTCCATTCCATTCCATTCCATTCCATTCC
>WNWU01000314.1:56022-110245 GCA_012654045.1 Ptyas mucosa
CCATTCCATTCCATTCCATTCCATTCCATTCCATTCCATTCCATTCCCATGCCCACTTCATCCTATTGCTATTGCTATTGTTATTCCATCCCATCCTATTCCTATTCCCATTTCATTCTCTCCTATTTCTATTCCATTCCATGCCCTTCCTGCCTCCCTCTCCAGGGGTAGAGACAGCTGTCCTCCTTCAGGGGCAGGCTGCCTCACCGGCCACCGCCAGGACTGATATCTATGTATGGTAGCTAAATTCCCCAAAGGAAATACAATAGATTTAAGCGGGGGGAGATCCGGTCTGTCAAAAACAAAAAAATCCACCTGCGGAAGGAGCCGCCATTGGCAGTGGGGCTGAGCTCACCTCTGGTTGTCCCAGTGCGAGTAATACCCCTTCGCTGACAGCACATGATGCTTCATGGTGGCAGCTTTGCTCAAACTGGGGGGCAGAGGGGTTCAGCTGTCACAAACATCTCCTGACTGTTTCTTCATGGATCAAGGGGGGCAATCTTTGCTTGCTCGGAAGGACAATTTTCTCTGGCAACGGTAAGGCAATTTGAGTTTGGTAGAGATTTCGGGCTTGGAATGAGAATCAATCAGGAATCAGGTGAACCTCCCTCCTTTCTATAGATCTGCACAATGTGAGATTCTTTGAACACCCCCTACCCCACCCCTACCCTACCCCACCCCCTACCCCATTTAACTAACTCCACATCTCCGATCTGGATAACTCTGGAATGAAGAATGAGTTTATGAGTGAAAGTACATTTTATCTAATGGAGGGGAGGGGAGGGGGCTGTCCGTGCCCCAACTTCTTCCATTCTCCTTGGAATCCATCCTCCAGGACCTCCTGAAGCCTCAGCCTAGCATCCTCCCCCAATCATTAGAACAAAAGCCAACAAGTCCTGCTCTTTATCAGCGGGTGGGTGGGTGGGGTGGGGAGACTTGCAAAAGAAGGTTTGCCTTAATACGGGGAGGGGGGTGTTATGTATGGATTGGCTAGAATCTACATAAGGTTTCATGCTCGCCATGGATTGGCTAGAATCTACATAAGGTTTCATGCTCATCACGGATTGGCTAGAATCTACATAAGGTTTCATGCTCACCACTGATTGGCTGTCCAGACCATGGGAGATTTAACCTGCTGTCATTGGCCGGCTGGTCTGCCTGGACCTCCTTAAAAGGCAAGCTCCGGCAGCCCAGCCGGCAGAGCGCAGTCACATTTTGCTGGAAATAAAAAGGTGCTGAATTCACTAACGACTCTCGCCTGCTGCCTTTTGCGCTGATCTAATAGGGGGGATATTTGAATTTGCGTCTACTGGTAGCACTATCCCGGTGGCTCCTATAGTCATAATGAGAGATTTGAGGGGGCAGTAGGGTGGAACAGCCAAAAAAAAAAAAAAGCAAAGAAATTCAGCTGTTATAAGTGGATTATTGTGCATTTGAACATTCTGACAGAATGTTTCTTCTTATACACACACACACAGTTTGGCTTCAGCCCTAATTCTTTCATAGCCCTGAGAATTCTGAGAGTTGGAGTCCATCGGTCATAAAGATGCAGGGAGTCCCCGTTTCTACTTGTCCCACATGGGAGATCAGGAAGCACAAAAATCCCGGAAGCCCCAGAATAGAACGGCGTCTGCATGCTGACATTTTCTCTGCGTGGCATAGCCTTTTTTCTTCTACTTTTGCTCCAGGTTCGTCACCCTCTGGGCAGCCCTATCTGGGGAACTGCGAGCCCGTCCACGGGAGCTGTGAAGCAGTGTGAGGAGAGAAGCAGAAATGGGGGTGAGGGGTGTTCAAAGAATCCCATGTTGCACAGATCCACAGAAAGGAGGGAGGTTCACCTGATTCCTGATTGATTCTCTTTCCAAGCCCGAAATCTCTCCCAAACTCAGCGTTGCCAGAGAAAATTGACCTTCCAAGCAAGTAAAGATCCCCCTTGATCCATGAAGAAACAGTCAGGAGACGGTTATGACAGCTAAAACCCCACCCCCACCCCCATTTGAGCAAAGCTGCCTCCACAAACATCATGTGGTTTAGCAAACAAACAAAACTATTTTGAAAATGCGACTAAACCAGGCAGATGGTTAGCACATAAATTGAAAAAGGAAAGAGAGTCGAGGAACATAACACACCTTATTGATGAACAAGGAGAAAGCAAATTTGGACATAAAGAGATGGGAAAGATTATATATGAGTTTTACAGAAAACTATATAAAAGAGAGACAATAGAAAAGGAAGAAGTGTCCAAGTACTTACAAGATGCAAAATTACCTCAGATTAGTAAAGATATTGAGGAGATGTTGGAAAGAAATATAACAATGATGAAGTTAATAGAAGCAATTAAGAAACAAAAAAATGGGAAAGCACCAGGGCCTGATGGCCAGCTGAATATTACAAGACATTACAAGAACCTTTGACCATCCCATTATTGGAGATGATGAATGAAGTGATGATAAAGAAGGAAATACCCAAATCATGGATAGAGGTATATATTACTTTGATTCATAAAGAAGATACAGAACCATAACAAATCAAAAATTATAGACCTATATCCTTGTTAAATTTGGACTATAAAATTTTTGCTTCAATATTGACGGAGAGACTTTTTTTGGGGGGGGGACTAGATGTCTGATTTTTTATTTTATTTTATTCTTTTTAATTGAATTTTTCGAAATACATAAACAAAAAAAAACATAAATAAACATCACCCAGTGTATAATACAAAAACAAGGGAAAGAGAGGAGTCATATCTTTGTTGTCAGTTCCTCCAAAAGTCTCTTTGGGTAGGTACTGGTGTCGTTTCTTCCAAATGTTCAATTGCACTGTCCACAAACGGTTGCCAGATCTTCCAGAATGAGTTTTCCTTTATTAAACCTTTCCTGAATTTTAACTCACATGTTAGCTTATCGTTAAGAGCAAATTTCCAAATTTCTTTATACCATTCAGCCAAATTATAATCAATATCTAATTTCCAGTATCTCGCTATTATTATTCGACCCATAATAATCAATATTTGCACAAGCTCCCTTTCTTCAATTGTTAGCATCTTATCAGTTATTTTTAATATGAAAATGATACCAAAATGATGCAACTTTTGCCCAATTACTTCTCATCACGTTTTGTGAGTTATTATCCAAATTAATAATTTTATATATTTTACTAACCAATCTTGTTATTCCAATTTCTCCCTTTCTTGTTTGAGATACTATTTCTTCAAATTCCGTTTTTGGCCTTTGTACCCCCAGTCTATCCTTATAATTCTTGGTCCAGTTATTGATCTGTATCTTTTCTAACCAATTTAGCTTCCATTTTTCATATATTTCCTCTTTTTTATGGTTGTCTCTTGCCAAATGTATCCATTCTTTTATTCCTTCCAAATTTTTCTCTATTAATATCTGTTTCCTTTCCCTATTTAAATTTAAAGGAAAGTCTCCATCTTCCAAATTTCCCAATTGCAATTTATCTGGAATCAATTTTCTATCAATTTTACTCCATGTTTTTAACAAACTATTTAAAAGATCATTTCTAATTTTATTTTTCCCCACTATAATCTCCATAAAATATATTTTTCCCCATTTTTCAATTTCTCCTAATTCTAATTTTCCCCATAATTCATTTCCACCAATAATTATTTTAACTACCGTCTTTGCATGAAAAGACCTATAATAATTAATCAATTCAGGTATTCCTAGACCCCCTTCCTTTTGAGTTTGATACCATAACTTTTTGACTAATCTAGGTCTTTTATCTCCATTACAAAATTTATCAATTTTCTTTTGATAGAATTCTATGTCTTTCTCAGAAATATATATTGGAAGCATTTCAAATAAGAAATTAAATTTTGGTAATAGCATCATTTTACTCAATGCAACTCTTCCAAACCAGGATAATGTTAATTTCTTATATTTCTTAATTTTCTCATCAATTTCTCTTATCAGTTTATTGTAGTTCAATTTTTTTCAATTCATTTGTTTTTGCTGATAATATAATTCCTAAATATTTTATGTTTTCTTTAACTTTTATACCAAATTGATTCTGGAATTTCTCTTTTTCCTTTCGTGCATCCCAAGTTAATAGCATTTCTGATTTGGCCCAGTTTATAGATAAACCAGTAAGATCTTCAAATTCTTTTAAATGCATCTTACCCTTTTCCATATCTTTTTCTGGATTTTTCATTACAATCAGAGTATCATCAGCATATAAATTAGTTTTAACACCTTTATATCCAGTAATATCTTCCTCTTCCTCTACTTTTGTTGCTAGGATCTCCATGGCTATTAAGAACAATGTTGGAGATAAAGGACACCCTTGTCTTGTACCTGCTTCTAAAGTTATATCTTTTGTTAATATCCCATTCACTTTTACTCTGGCAACCCCTTTTTGATATAATTTTGAAATAAATTTATCTCTAAAACCAAAAACCTTAATCAGTTCTATAATCGTTTCCCATTGAATGGAATCAAATGCTTTGAAAATATCTAACGCTAATATTCCTATTCTATCCTTATTATATTCTGCAATAGTTATAATATTTAAAACTCTTCTATGTCTGACATGTATCTACCTTCCACAAAACCTACTTGATTACAACTTATATATTTATCTATGAAACCATTTAACCTATTTACTAAAATAGCTGTAAATATTTTTGCATCCTGATTTATTAAAGAGATAGGTCTATAAGATTCAATTAACTCTAAATTTTTTCCAGGTTTAGGAATCAGAGAAATTATTGACCTATGCCAAGACACTGGAATGTCCATACCGTGAAAAATTTTATTATACATTTTTTCTAATTTTGGCACAATTATATCTGTAAACTCTTTATAAAATTCTACCGGCAACCCATCTTCACCTGGTGCTTTCCCCAATTTTAATTTTCGGATCGTTTCTATAATTTCTTGCTGGGTTATATTTCCCTCCATTATCTCTTTGTATTCTATGTCTATTTTCCTATGTTCATATCTTTTCAGAAAGTCCTTCAATTTCATACTGTCTATTTGTTTTTTAGAGTAAAGTTTTTCAATTTTTTTTTAATAATCTCACATTTATCTGTTGTTTTACCTTATTCATCTACTAATGTTCCAATTTCTCTTTTACATTTCTTATCTTTAGCCATCTTTGCCAATAATTTAGAGTTCTTATTATCAAATTCAAAAAATTCTCTGTTCAAATACATCAAGTTCCTTTTAACGACTTCAGTATCGTCAATTATTTGCCTATCTTTTAATTGCCTCAGTTCTTCCCAAATTTTTTTACTTTTAGTTCTTGAAAATTCCATTTCTAATTCTTGTATTCTGTTTCTTTCCATTTCTATTATTTTTTTTATAATCTTTGTATTTGTTACATGACAATTTTATACTTTCTCCCCGAAAAATCACCTTCATTGTATCCCATACCACGTTATAATTTACCTCATCATTATCATTCCATTTCCAATTTTCCTCCCAAATTTCAATTATTCTTTTTTTATCTTCTTCATTTTTATACAGTTTACCATCATATCTCCAATAATCTTCTTTTTTCTCAGTATAGACATTCAATTCAATATTTACCTCTGCATGGTCTGATTCTTTAAATATTCCTACATTAACGTTTCCAACTCTATTTAATATATCTCTTGATACCATAATAAAATCAATCCTTGAATACATATCATGTACCTTCGAGTGAAAGGTATAGACCCTCTCTTGACCTTTAATTTCCCTCCATGTATCAAATACTCCATTTTCTATCATCCAATTATCTAATATACTCATTTAACACTGTCATCTTGTCGGGCAACATTAGTGGTATCATATTTGCTTCGAATAAGATTGAAGTCACCTGATACGATCAAACTGCCCAAACTTTCCTTTTGCAATATTTGCGATACTTTCATCAAAAATTCCTTTTGTCTCTCATTAGGTGCATAAATGTTAACTAGTGTTACAGTCTCTTCATAAATTTTACCAATTATTATTAAATATCTTCCCTCAGGATCTACTACACTTTTTAATTTTTCACATTGAACTCTATTTGATATTAAAGTAGCTACCCCTCTCGATTTTGAAGCTCCAAATGCCTTCTCATAAAGCTATATTCCTTTTATATATATCTTATTTGAATCCTCAGACTTTTGGTGAGTTTCTTGCAAAAAGATTATATCAGGTGACTCCCTTTTCATTTTCAATTCCAAACATTTTCTTTTAATTTGATTCCCAGTACCTTTAACATTCCATGACATAATTTTAATCACACCCATTATTATAATCAATACTTTCCATTTCTTCCTCTTCTTCCTTATTGTGAATCTTCCCCAAACCCACCACCGTTAACAAATAGAGAAAAAAAAAGAATAGAACCAATAACAGAGAGTCTTCTTCCCCCATTGCCTTCATACAAATCCAGCCGCCTTGTCTTCCAAGAATGGGGAGGGGAGAGTGTGTCTGTCAGACCGGCAGCCTCCAGCTCTAGGCATCATTCATTAATTTTTCCTTCTTCCTGTTACTTCTTCTCCGCACTCAGATCTGCCACTGGAGTCAGGCTCAGAACCAAATTGATTGTCTATATCACTTTCTTCATCAACACTATCACTACCAGCTTCTCTACTTTTTTTTTTTTTTTGAGTATTCAACTGTTCCTTTGTTGGTTTCCTTTTGTGTTTAGGTTTCAGGTTCGGTTTTGGGTCATCTCTACCTGCAGCTTCTTGTTTTTTACCTAATCTTTTTTCTTTCCTCAGTCCATAACCTCCCATCTTCAGCAGTTCAGCTCTTACATTAGCCACATCTTCATCTGTCTCAACCAGCCCTATGTTGTATAAACAGTTAGTAGGATCAATATCGATATTAATTATGCACATCCTTTTACTATAAAAAATTTTTAATTGTTGTGGGAATCTCCAATTATATTTAATATTTTTATTTCTTAACAATGTAATGATTGGTTTTAAAGAATATCTCCACTTGCGTTCTTCAAAAGAAATATCCTGGTAAACTTCAATTTTGTCTCCTTCTATTTGAAGAGCCATGTCCCCGTGTTCTCTAATTTTTGATAGTACTTGTAATTTATCTTTTATATTTGCAAACTTAACTAGAATATTTCTCTTTTTTTTCTTATCACGATTTAGTCCAATTCTAAAAACACTTATCAAATCTGTTGCCATCATTTTTTTATCTAATCCAATTGAGATAAGCCAGTCCAGCACTCTCTCTCGTATGTTGTCCACAGAATGTTCAGAAATACCTCTTATAACCATTGGTCTTTCTCACTTCTTCTTCTAAAAGGCAAATCCTCTTATCTTGTTGAAAATGTTCATAAAAAAGGTCTCCAATCTTATTATCCATTTTTATAGCATGTATTTGCAGATGGTCAATATCACCTTTCATCTTAATTGCCTCTGCTGCAGTTTTTGCAGAGTGTTCAGTAATTTCACCAATGATTTTTTTATATATTTCTTCATTTTGAATTTTAATTTGTTCTAATTGTCCAGCTCTTTCTTTTCATTCCTTCTCCATTTTTTTATTCAGTCCTTCTTCTATAGTATTTAATCTTTCATTTATTTTAGCAAGAGCTGAGATTATTTGGGTCATATCAGTAGCTGATTGGGCTGAAGGGTTCTGTTTGAAACCAGTTGTTTCCTTTCTTGATTTATTCATAATTTTTTTACTTAAAGGGACTAAATAAAGAAAAGAACTGAGGGCTGTTTCCCAATTAATCGTATACTACAGATCTGAGGCAATTCAAAATATTCTTTGGAAAAGAGTCTGAGATCTCCACTTTCCAAGAGTTCCAGCAAATATAGAGTTAAAGAGCTAGCCACCATAGTTGCAAATTCAAAACAACACTCACTGTTAAAACGCTGCAAGCTCCGTGCAATTTTAATCCTGCAGGTCTCTGTGCTCTCCTATCTCCCTCCCCCAACTCCTTCCTGGGCAGTTAGGCCTCAGGAAAATTTGCAGGGTTTTCAGGAGTTTGAGGCACAGATCGAACCTGCTCACAGTACCAGGACGCTCTCCACTTTCTTCCTCTGTAAGTCTCAGCTGCTTTTCATTCCATTTACAGGAAATCCTCATTATTTTCCTCCTTGCGATGCCAGAGCGAGGCAGAAAAGCTGTTACCTCGCCGGCATCAAGCCACACACCCCGGCGGAGAGACTTAAGAGATACTTAAATAATTTCATACATTCAGATCAAAATGAATTTCTTCCAAAAAGACAAATTAGGGACAACATAAGAATAATCTTGGATACTTTGGAGTATTATGAAGCATATCCTGAAAAGCAGATGGCTTTGGTTTTTTTTAGATGTGCAAAAAGCTTTTGACAATGTTAACTGGCAATTTATGACCCTTCAAATGGAAAGAATGGGCTTTGGGAGGAAATTTGTACAGGCCATTGAAACTATTTATTCCAAACAAACGGCAAAAGTAATGATAAATGGAGAATTGACGGATGCGATTGAAATAGAAAAAGGCACGAGACAAGGATATCCTTTATCCCCATTGTTGTTTATATTGACATTAGAAGTTTTAAATAGGCGTGTTAGAGGAGAAAAAGAGATAAAGGGCATGAAGATTCAAAAGGAAGAATACAAGCTCCAAGCTTTTGCAGATGATTTGGTTTTTATTATTGAAGAACCATTAACAAAAATAAGTAAACTAATAGAAATTATTGGAGATTTTGGAAAAGTAGCTGGTTTGAAAATTAACAAAGATAAAATGAAAGTAATGACTAAAAGTATGTTGAAAAAACAGAAAGAAGAGTAGATGGAGATTTCGACAATGCAGATTACAAACAAAGTGAAATACTTGGGGATATATTTAACACCAAGATGTACTGCTTTGAAAGAAAACAACTACAATAAGCTTAAACAGCAGATAGGGCAAGATTTGTTGAAATGGGACAACTTGCAATTGTCTTTGATTGGTAGGATTTCAACTATTAAGATGAATGTTTTGCCCAGAATCCTGTACTTATTTCAGACAATTCCAATCAAGTTGGATAAAGAATTTTTTATAGACTTAGATAAAATGATAATGAGATATATATGGCAAAGGAAAAAGGCGAGAATAAAGTTAAAGCTGTTACAAGATGCTAAATCAAGGGGAGGCTTCAGTCTGCCCAATTTTGAATGGTACTATCAAGCTGCAAGCCTAATGTGGATAAAAGAATGGATAACTCTGAGGAATACTAGACTATTAAATTTGGAGAGACATGATTTGTTGATGGGTTGGCATGCCTTTTTATGGTATAAAGGAATAAAAATACAAGGGTATTTTAGAAAACATCAAATATGTGAAGCTTTATGGTTGAATTGGGAGAAGGTTAAAAAACTTTATTATTTGAAAATACCTGTTTGGATATCCACAGCAGAGGCTTTTTCTTATCCTGTAATATTTAGAAAGGAACAAACTATTAGGTATAGTGAATTATTGGATGAAAAGGGTAAACTCAAATTAAAACAGAAACTAGAGGAATAGGGATTTAGGATGGATTGGTTTTCATGTAAGCAAATATTTTCTAGGTATCGAGAAGATTGCAAACAAGAAGGATTTTACAATGCTTTGACTAATTTGGATAAGATTTTAATGGGTGCTGATGATAATTTTATTAAAAAGCTGTATGGGTTTTTGCTAGAGTTAAAACTGGAAGAAGAACAAGTTAAAGAATCGATGGTAGCATGGGGGAAAAATTTTGGTTATGGGATTGATTTAGAAAAATGGCAAAAATTGTGGTCTCATAACTATAAAATGACAATGACTACTGCATATAAGGAAAATTTGTATAAGATGTTTTACAGGTGGCACCTATCCCTATCGAGAATCGCTAGAATGTTCCAGAACAAATCGGAGAAGTGTTGGAAATGTCATCAGACCCCAGGATCCTATTACCACATGTGGTGGATACGTCTAGAAGCAAGGAGATATTGGACTAAGATACACATATGGTTGGAAAAAATAACCAAGAGACACATAGACTTTAAACCAGAGATATTTTTATTAGGGATTTTACCAGAAATATATAACAAAGGACTGCAGTATTTAATTGTGAATCTTTTAACAGCAGCTAGAATTGTATTTGCTAAAAATTGGAAAGAAGAAATGATACCTTCGGATGAAGAAATTATTAGGAAAATGTTGGACTGTGCCGAAATGAGTAAACTGACATTTGAAATAAGAGAACAGGAAGAAAAACAGTATTATCTGATATGGGATTTATTTTACTATTGGGTAGATAACAAAAAATGGTGATATGTAAGCAAATGTCAAAATACTTAAATGATGATATAACTGATATATTTTATGTAAGATTAAATTTTGGATACGTAGTAATATTGTGAAGAGAGGAGAGGGCACTAGGGATGCAAACCGACTGATGTAATGACTGTATTTGATTGAATGAATGATGGTCGTATGTTTTATTTTTATTTTTTGTTTTAAAATAAAAAATGATTTGGAAAAAAAAAGCATCATGTGGTGTAATTACGCAGCAGGCACAGGTTCTCCTGTTGGGACCCTTCGGTTCCTCCCTGCCAGCAGAGCGACGGTGGACGAAGTCCCTGGCAAATCTTTTTTGCCAGCCGAGGAAAGAGTTCTTTCCTCGGCTGGCAAAAGGTGTGGCCCATTTTTGGCTCCTCGGCTGCTCTGGGTCATCCAAGGGGGCTCATCTTGAGTGCTGAAGAGCATTTCCTTTATGAGAATGGCAGGCAATTTCCTGAGACGAATGAAAATCAAGTCCTCAAATAGAGGTAGGAAAACATTAAAAAGAAGAGACATTATAATCCTTCACTTTAGCAGGTAGAATAGTAGAATAGTAATTACTCAACCCTGGGTCATAAAACAGTTGAGAAGAGGATTAATAAGGCCTCTTCAAATGCTACATTGCAAAATCCAGACAAGAGACACAATTATATGAAATTTGGGTGGATTTTATAGCTTATTTCAGTAGCAATAGACCACGATAGGGTAGCATTTTAGATATATGGTAAATATGTGTGCAATCCCCACCTTTTTACTTACTTTTTACTACGTCTTGACTGCCTAGGCATCCTCGGTGTATGTTATTTATATCCTTATATACCAGAATTGTTAACCATTGTTCAATTTTTTTAAAATGGATGTTTCATTTCACAATTAGTCCAGTCTCCAAGTTGGAGCTGGTTGAACCTTGGTGCATCTTAATATTGCAAATGAACTTGCCACAAATAAGAGTTTCTCTCCTCTAATTCTATTCTGGGAGAAAACGGCTGTAATGGAAAACAAGAATTATTTAAGGTGTAAATAACTTTATTGAGAGGACTAAAATGTCATAAAACAGTTAGCAGGCTGTTCAATACTCCCCCCCGTCAGGCTCTAAAAGGTGGAGTTGAAAAGGGGAAAGACAAATTATGCCAGCAGAGACTGCAGCTAGATTTTTTTCTATTAAATGCTGGTTTCAGGACAGAGAGACAGAGGAATATCAAAAGAAGCCTCCTTTTATTCAGTAGTCTGAACTTCCAGGCAAGTGTGAAGAGTTGAGATGCCAGAAATATCAGTTGGCACCTAATATTTGAGAATAAAGAACCCAGATGTAGCTCTTGTTATAAAAATTGATGTCTTTAATTGTGGCCAATAAGTTTGACTTTTTAAAGAAGTCTATTTTTTCCCCCCAGTGGTACCAGAGGAGAAGCTTCCTGAAATAACCCGGAAGGTAACAGGACGGACTGAGGTATGTAATCCCTATATAGGAGGTTTAGTGAGCTCCTTATCCCCCTTTTAGAGCTACTTTGATATGGTTGCAAAATACTTTATTTTTATCTAATATTATTTATAAACCGGTCAAGTTAGTTTTCTTTTATTAGAAGTAGCAAATTTAGGTTTTTAGACATAGGATTTAGGTTTTAGATTGTCAGTTCCGGAACTTATCAGCATCTATCGATCCTATGGGAATCTGTTTTAAAATCTCTTAAACCACCTAAGGATGCAGAAACAAAAGCTAAGAGCAAAAGCAAAAAGGGCCTTGAAAAGAACATTTAAAAGGAGGCATAAATTGGAAAGACAGTCAGGAGGAAACCCTAAATTCAACAT
This sequence comes from Ptyas mucosa, assembly GCA_012654045.1. Classification (NCBI taxonomy): domain Eukaryota; kingdom Metazoa; phylum Chordata; class Lepidosauria; order Squamata; family Colubridae; genus Ptyas; species Ptyas mucosa. The sequence goes on from WNWU01000314.1 coordinate 68,065, forward strand.
GGTGGCAACAACTTCCAAACAACCAAAGATAAAGGACTTATTCCAAATAATGGACGTGGCAAGTAAGTCTTCTTCCTTTCTGGGCTCTTTTCCCTCATATCCTCCATAAATAAACCCTGTTCCTTGCTGGAGTGAAAGGAGGATGACTGTCTTTCTCTGGAAACGGAGGCTCCATTAGGAGACAGAGGGGAGAACAAGGATAATACTAAGAGCAATCTTAAAGGAGACTTGGATTTGGTGGCCAAGATTTGCCTCCTGACAGCACAAGCAGCTAGTTCGATATCTGACCACCTTCTGGAAGCAAATAAAAAGATTGAAGCATTAGAGTCTCTAACGGGAAACTACATCTTTAAATTAGACAAGCAAGTCAATAGCAAAGCCCATGCCTGAAAAAGCACCCTTGATCCCCGGATGGCTCACGTGGACCTGGGACTCCAGGATGGAGAAGACACAGAGGAGAGCTTCATTCTACAGAGACAGGAGAGGATTCTGCTCCAAGGGGCTGATACTCCTTTGAACATGGCAGGTGGCATAACAGAGGAGTAACACTGAACTCTCTTTCCCAACTTTTACACTGCAGAGCATATTCTAACAAATTAAGAGAGATTGCTTGGCTCCCCAGCAGATATGGTTGTAAAAGAATATTGTTAACTTTTGGGCAGATTGTTCTTCCTTCGATGTTATTTAGGCTTGAAACTGTTTTAAAGAAATATTCTATTCAGCCAACACGGGTGTTTTAGACCACCAAAATTCAGTCTCTGCTGAAGTCTAGTCAGAGAGCCAAGACAGCGAGGGAGGCTGACTTCAACTCAGAAAATTCCAAAATATTAACGACTAAGCCAAGATCCCCTTTATTAAAAAGGATAGAACAAGATAAGGATTATAAAAAAGAGAATTCAGATCCACTTAATGGACAATTTATGGATGATCATGTTGTTAGTTACGAAGTCGTGTCCAACCCATCGTGACCCCATGGACAATGTTCCTCCAGGCCTTCCTGTCCTCTACCATCCTCTGGAGTCCATTTAAGTTCACGCCTACTGCTTCAGTGATTCCATCCAGCCCCCTCGTTCTCTGCTGTCCCCTTCTTCTTTTGCCCTCAACAGTTCCCAGCATTAGGCTCTTCTCCAGTGAGTCCTTCCTTCTCATTAGGTGGCCAAAGTATTTGAGTTTCATCTTCAGTATCTGGCCTTTTAAAGAGCAGTCATGGTTGATCTCCTCTAGGTCTGACTGGTTTGATCGCCTTGCAGTCCAAGGGACTCATAGGAGTCTTCTCCAGCACCGGAGTTCAAAGGCCTCAATTCTTTGGTGCTCAGCCTTCCTTGTGGTCCAACTTTCACAGCCATACATTGCAACTGGGAAAACCATAGCCTTGACTATACACACTTTTGTTGGCAGGATGATGTCTCTGCTTTTAAGTATGCTGTCTAGATTTGCCACAGCTTTCCTCCACAGGAGCAAGTGTCTTTTAATTTCTTGGCTGCAGTCCCCATCTGCAGTGGTCTTGAAGCCTAAGAAAATAAAATTTGTCACTACCTCCATTTCTTCCCCATCTATTTGCCAGGAATTGAGAGGGCCGGGTGCCATGATCTTAGTTTTCTTAATGTTGAGTTTCAAGCCAACTTTTGCACTCTCCTTCACCCGCATCAAGAGGCTCTTTAGTCCTTCTTCACTTTCTGCCATTAGAGTGGTATCATTTGCATATCTGAGGTTATATGTTAGTCCAATTAATTGTGGCATGTTTCACTTCTGATGGCCATAAGAAATTGTGGTTTGTGCATTACGCAAAATCAGCCAATAACTAATGATTTCTTCAGGTCTGTTTCCTTCTTTCTGAATGGAAGTAACATCTTCACACCAGTCTGGGGGAATCTGGAGGGGCCACAGGGACCCTCATCTTCCTCAGAGTCACAGAGGGTCCCCTCCAGGGTGAGGCTGCCCACCCCAGACCCCTCCTCCTTCATGGCCATCCTGGGCCTTCTCTATGGGTCTGGGCTTTGCTTTCTCTTGAGTGCCCCATGCATGGAAAGAGGTGGCAGTGGAACATGGGATATGGTCTCCCCCCCTTCCCAGGACTCAGAAAATGGAACTTGGAGGGGAACTCTGCAGATCTGCTTCCCTTCTCCAACACGAGGCTCCCCAGCTTCCTTCTCCCAAGAGGGACTCCCCACTCAGCTGGGCAGAGTCTTGTCTGGCATTCCTGCAAGAGCCCCCTTACCAATGTTCTTCTGCATGGGAAAGGGTGGGAGAGGAACATGGGTATGGGCTTCTGCATTCCCGGGTCTCTGAAGATGGAAATTGGAAGAACATTTTGTATGTCTGGTTTCAGAGGCGGTATTCAGCAGGTTCTGACCAGTTCTGGAGAACCGGTAGAAGAAATTTTGAGTAGTTCGAAGAACTGGTAAATACCACCTCTGACTGGCCCGCTCCCATCTATTCTCTGCCTCCCAAGTCCCAGCTGATCGGGAGGAAATGGGGATTTTTCACTTGGATTTTTTCTAACTTCTCTCTCTGTGTTTGTGTGTGGGTATGATTTTTTTTTAACTATGCAAAGTTGTGATAATTAGCTTTTCACTAAGGTTGATTTTATTCTTAGAGACTAGCTGCACTATTGTATAGCACAGCCCTTTGGTGATTGTGCCCTTGAGCATTAACTTTCAAAATAAAGTAAATTTTGGCTTTAACTCAGCAGGGAGCTAATTCAGATCTGTGACATGCTCAGGCATTAATTGCCCCCCAGGGATTTTCTCTTTAACCACAATGCCAACAAATGTCAGATTTCCTTTTCTTTTCAGCCACAGGTGCCATGTATTCCATCTGGGGCCAATTTCAAGGATGGAGATCCCAAATTCTAGATGACGGATTTAATTTAATCTCTCCCCTATCATTATGAATCACATTACAATTATTTCCCTTTCATTTCCCTCCAGAGAAATGCCCAACAATGTTTGAGTCCAAGAACTAACTGAATAATTCAGGGATTTCTCCTGACAGGGAGAATTATGATAAAAGTTTCAGCTCTGCTCTTTGGCCGAATCTTCCAGGGGAGACTTTGGGTAGAGAAATATGGAGTTTTGGGACAGGCAGAGTCTGTGCTTTTGAATGTACGTCTGTCTCCTTTCCAGGTGAAGCTGAGTGTTTCTCTGTGTTTCAGTCAGGAAAGCAACTGGATCATATTCCATCTTGTGAGAATCATTTGAATTCTTCTAATTCTTCTTTAGAAACAGGAAAGGGATTCATTGATTCACCCCATGAATTATGGACCTCCTGCTTCTGCTTCTGATGCTACTTATGCCCCAGCCAGTGTCTTGTAAGCTTAGAGTGAAATGCCCACTGAGTTTGGAACACCAGGATGGAAAAAGATCACAGAGCTTTTACAGCCCAGGAGACCATCTCATTGGTATAGTCATCACTGGAAAGGAAATATTGCATACAAAGTTGCTTTTCAACGAGGCTCCTTCTGTTCAGTTTGTTTTTCATGATTTGTAAGTCATTCAGAGTGATGGAGTTGCACTCCCTCCATTCTAACACTCTCCTTTTTTTCTTCTTCATTTATTCCTATATTGGGGGATATGTCTAATTTCCTGAATGATTTCCATGGCTTTTCTCTTTTGTCTGATTTTGTGAAAGAGACTCAAAAAGGGGTCTCCAAAAAAGTTGAAAGGGTTGCAGATTATTTTCCTCTCTCTGTTCAATTCTTAATTTATCACTTGAATAATGAATTTTATTTAAAGTAGTGGTTGAACCAGTTGTAGTTGCCATACTTCAGCCAATTTCCATATTTGTGTAACTGATCATTAGTTTTGGATCAATGTTGGCTTAAGGCTCAGTAGGCTTCTGAAGGATTATATATTTTAAAAAGTATTTGTTGTTGCTGTTGATTATAATAGTATTTTTTTTAACAATAGGGATACTTATAGTTTTCCATATGGCTTACGATTAATTTTCACCATTCAAGTGGTCAACAAGAATTCCCAGCTCCTGCACAATCTCACACTTGGCTACAACATTCATGACAACCATTTGAGCCCTTTACGCACTTCAGATGCCTTGCTGGACATGCTTTCCACTGGAGAAGCCAATGTCCCCAACTATGGCTGTGGAAGGAAGGACAATCTTCTGGCTTTGATTGATAGAGCTGACAGGGACATCTCAATCCAGATGTCAACATTAGGAGGCACCTACAAAGTCCCACAGGTTTGTGTGTGTTTTTCTCCATCTGGTAAAGTGAGTGGTGGGTGGTGGTGGTGGGTGAGCAAAAGATGCAATCATGTCTTCTCCATGGAATTCAAGAGCTGCTTTTCTTCATATTAGCAAAAATGTCAATATTTTACTCCATTATGTTCATGTTGAAATTCATCATAAAAGGCCTGAAATGCAAGTAATACATTCCCTGGAGAAGACATTCTACCAACTATTTAACTGATCAAAAAATATCCTTAGTTGTTGGGGCCTTTATTGGCATGTTCATTTTCACATATAAATAAGATCTGCCATATCCACTCAGATTGAAGTTGGCAATAGTAGCATTTTAACTATCTAAAAAGTGGAATAAAAAGGACTTTAGAAATTATAGACCAAATAGACTACCAGATATTGTGGCTAAAATTTATGACTTGATCGTCTTGGTTAAACTTGAGAAAAATGCATTCCTTGCAAAAGAACCAGAAGGTTTTAGGTAGAATTAAAAGCTATATAGATTTTATAATATATAATGCATAAGTTAATAACTTAATATTGGCAACAGATTTGTCTTGAAATGTCTAATCTATATCAGTGAGATAAAATAAGGTTTGCAGGCTTTCTAGATGTTAGTGCAGCATTTGACTCAATAAACAGAGAAATATGATGGAGAAAATTGATTGCCCTCAAAATGGAGCTCAGACTGCTGGCCCTGATCCAAGCCCTTGTTTGAGAGGGAGGTTTGGGCTCAATGGAGCCATGAGAAGAAGGATCAATAGTTACCAGGGAGGAAGGGAAAGATGCATATTTGAACCCTTGTTATTCAGTATAGATATGAATGACTTACTAGGACTAATGCAGGATCCAAAAACAGATCATAAATAAATCCTACTTCATTCTTTGACAAAAATTACTAAATTAGTGGACCAGTGAAATGCAGTGCATGTAGTATACAGGACTTGGATTTCAGAAAGGCTTTGACAAGGTAAACCACAACCAATTTCTCGGCAAGCTAAAAATATGTGGAATAGACAGCATCACCCCTAGATGGAGTCAGCCTGTGGTCCTCAATGGAACTACATCTACATGGAGGGAAATAAGCCGTGGGGGACCCCAAGGTTCCATTTTAGGCCCAGTACTCTTCAACATCTTCATGAATGATTTGGATGAGGGGAGAAATGGGGAAATCATCAAATCTGCACATGACACTAAAATGGCAGGAATAGCCAAAACCCCAGAAGATAGGCTCAAGATCAGTGGTCTGTTGTTACCGGTTCGCCTCAGATCAGGCGAACTGGGAGCAGTGGCAGCAGGAGGCTCCACCCACCCACCCAGATGTCTCTGTGCATGTGCAGAAGCATCGTGAGCGCACGTGCGCCTACAAGCAAACCGGTAGCGGTCAAAATTGAAACCCATTACTGCTCAAGATCCAGATGGATCTAGATAGACTTGAATCCTGGGCCTATCTAACAAAAGGAATTCAAAAAGTAAGTAAGATTTTACACTTAGGCAAGAAAAACCAAATGTACACTTACAATTGCACTGGCAAATGTACAATTGCCAGTGCAATCCTAGGCTGCATCAACAGAAGGATAGAATCAAGGTCACATGAAGTATTAGTACAACTTTATAATTCCTTGGCAAGACCACACTTGGAATAGTGCATTAATTTTGGTCACCATATTATAAAAAAGATGTAGAGACTCTGGAAAGAGTGTAGAAAGAAGGAACTAAAATGATCAAGAGTCTGGAGACTAAAACATATGAAGAGCAGTTGCAGGAATTCAGTATGTCTAGTCTAGTGAAAAGGACTAGGTGTGACATAATAGCAGTGTACCAATATTTGAGGGGCTGCCACAAAGAAGAGGCGGTCAGCCTATTTTCCAAAGCAACCAGAAAGCAAGACAAGAAAAAATGGATGGAACCTAATCAAGGAGAGCCTTGGTGGCGCAGCAGACTAAAGTGCTGTTAAGTAGCACAACTGCCTACAATTACTGCAAGTTCAAATCTCACCAGGCTCAAGGTTGACTCAGCCTTCCATCCTTTCGAGGTAGGTAAAATGAGGACCCGGATTGTGGGGGCAATAAGCTGACTTTGTATTAAAAAAAAAAGAACACCGCTTGGGAGGGCCCTGAAAGCCCTACTAAGCAGATATATACAAAAGTATGAAGGCTATTGCTTAATGCATTGTAAGCCAGAGAAGGGCGGCATATAAATCAAACCAATAAATAAATAAATAAGAAGAGAAACAACCTAGAACTAAGGAGAAATTCCCTAATTCGCCTTCAGAACTTGTGGTTGCTCCATCACTGGAGTCTCTTAAGAAGAAACTGAACAGCCACTTCTCTGGAATAGTATAGGTTCTCCTGCTTGAGCAGAGGGTTGGGTTAGAAGACCTCCAAGGTCCCTTCCAACTCTTTTATTTTGTTAAAAGTTCTGTTATAGGTATACATGTTTAGCATGCTAAATTCCTATTCCTATCAAGAGCCTGGTGGTGCAGTGGACTAAGTGCTGTTAAAAGTAGCACTTAAGTTGCCAGCTGCCTGCAATTACTGCAAGTTCGAATCTCACCAGGCTCAAGGTTGACTCAGCCTTCCATCCTTTCTAAGGTAGGTAAAATGAGGACCCAGATTGTGGGGGCAATAAGCTGACTTTGTATAAATATACAAAAGTATGAAGGCTATTGCTTAATGCATTGTAAGCCACCCTGAGTCTCCGGAGAAGGGCGGCATATAAATCATTTTTTTTAAAAAAAAATTGGAATACACTGATTTACACTGATAATGTGATATTATCATACTTACATATTGGATCGCATATGCTGTGAAGACTTGGATCTTTGTGCCATAATAATTATCTGATAGTTCATAAATCAAGCTCAAAAGTTATGGTCTTTGGGAAATGACATCCTAGCCATAAATGGTCAGCCAATACAGCAAGTAACACCTTTCCTTATCTGGGATAGTTTTTTCTGAGACTGAATCTTGGCTCCCTCATCATAAAAGGAGCTCAGTTAGAAAAAGGGCATGAGTGAAACTGGTGTTTAAATGACAACCTCATAGCTCTCCAGCTTCCTCAGCCCCAGTTATTAAAGTATCTGAGGCCAAGGTTTCCCCCATGTTCTTATATCAATCTGATCTTTGAGGCTCAGAGTTGTGTTGGGAATATTCACAATTTCTGCTTTGTCAAACATCAGAAAATATGGATATTGGCATAAAATTTAATCTCTGGAAACTCACAGACTCTGTTGTGGCTGTTAGAACAGACAAAATTTCAATTAAAGACCTCTTGGATTATTCAACAGACAAATCATGTTAGGAACTGAGGTCTCCCTGTTTCTTGTACAACTGGAGAAGAAGCTAAAAAGATTCCTCCAAATAGAATCTGGGATATAGAAGCAGAAAAAGATGCAGCAATCCCCAAAAATTATAATAGGCCCTTTACTGGAATAGAACCCTTCAGTTGGCATTTGCACCTGTTAATCTAATTGTGATAAATTGTAGGGGTGAGACAGTAATATGATTTAAATTTTATTTGTTTTTAGTTTATTATTTTCCACTTTTATTATAAAATCTTGCTAATATTCTGTCTTTAACATTTTAAACAATGTCTAATTAACAAACTATTCTAATACATTCATGAGAACCAGGTTGGAATTATTAAAATTAAATCTTTTGGATTTGATCTGACCCCAAATATAATCCAGCATTCTTCATTGCCTTTTTAGGTAAATCTTGAAACTGCTTCACAGGCTCTGAGTGATAAAAATAAATTTCCTTTTTTCCACCGGATGGTCCCCAAAGAAGGGATCCTGTACCCAGTAATTGTCCAACTGCTCCTCCATTTCAGATGGACCTTGATTGGCCTCTTTGCTTCAGATACAGAAAATGGAGAGAATTTCATGAGGACTTTCCCTCCTGTGCTTGTCAGGAATGGAATTTATGCTGTTATATCACAACGATTCTCAACAACTGGACATACAGCACTCCTGCGAGATGCCCTCTCTAAGTGGAGACAAATCAACGTTTTTGTTCACTTCATAGAAAACAATTCCATTACAGACAGAATCCTTCCTTTCCATGAAACTCTTATGCATTTGCCAGGACCCATTGAAGGGAAAGTCTGGATCCTCACAAACTTTATACTGTATACAATACACAAGCGCAGACTTCTCAAATACGTCCATAGTATTTGGAACTTTGGTTATCTGACAAAGAAAAGGCCAATGGATGATGCTTTTGAACCCCATTTCTTTGTGGAACAAAAGTTTCAAGATCATTATTTTCTCTGTTCTCTTTCAAAGAATGTCTTTTCTTTCAAAGGCCGCAGAAGATGCACCCAGAAAGCCCCACTGGAGACCCAGGAGAAAAGGAACAGAAGAAGGATCACAAATTACTATCACTATTACAGTATCATTCAGACTCTGGTCCAGGCCCTGAATGCTGCATATTCCTCCAGGTTGAGGAGGAGAAGGAAGGAGGGTGAAAAGATGTTGGGGTCTCCATGGCTGCAGCCATGGCAGGTATGGGGTCCCGATATGGATCCCTTAATCTTGGTTCTTTTGGAGAAGGAATCCATAGGAGAAGTAGGGGAACCATCTCAACAGATCTGGCCAATTTAATTACTCAGGGAATAATGGTTCCAAAGAGTAGATACCATGGCATTTTGATATTTAGCACTGCTAATTTGAAAATACTGTATTCTTTTTTAAACGAATTCCCGTATGTCTGGGTTTGTGATTAGCATTGTGGAATTTCACCTTTGTTCCGTCCCCACTGCAGGTGGGTCTGTGTGCAGTCCAACAGACAGCTAAATCCCCCTATTCTCCTCCAATGAAAGGGACCCTGGCATGGATCTGAATGTTTTATTGTGAGAACAGGGCACGGTGAAACTGAGGACATGCAAATAGTGAAAATCAAATATAAATAGGAGATAGGCAGCATTAACTAACAGCCAACAGACAAGCAGCTGGAACCTCTCCAGCAATGCTCCGTGTGAAGGATGGAGGCCATCTCCAGATGACCACGTGTCTCGGTCAAACCGGCTGCTTCCATCTTCTCCAAAGGCTGACAGAAAAGGGAGTCTGGCTTCAGACCATATAGTTAGGCTTATCTGCCCCCGGCCACTAGGTGGGGCTAGAGCAACAACAGCACAATAGTTACATGTTGTGGCATGATGACCTTTATAAATTTGGAGGAGACCCTAAGACCATTCAGCCCGGGGTCCTCAAACTATGGTCCGGGGGCCTTATATGGCCCGCTGAAGCCATTAATCCGGCCCACATGGGACAATGAGGCTGTCCCACCCACATCACCCCACCTACCCTCCAGCCCCCACCCACCTTCTGGAGGCCATTTTGGATCCATTTTGGGTGGCAGAGTGGTACTGGAGTGATACTATTACCCTCCCCAGCCTCCAGAGAGAGAGGGAGGGAGGGAGGGAGAGAGGGAGGGAGGGAGGGAGGGAGGGAGAGACACACAGGGGGAGGGAGGGAGGAGGGAGGGAGGGAGACACACACACACAAACACACAAACAGAAGTCCCTCACCTGCCCCCAAGGTAGCCACATCCCTTCACTAACCTGCTTTCCACCCCCAGGAGCATAACAAATTAAAATTTAATTTGTGTCTATTGTTTAATGGACTGCTAAATTGGCCACGCCCACCCAGTCACATGACCACCTAGCCACACCCACCCAGCCGGTCTTGCCCCCCAATAGTCTGAGGCCCCCTGTTTAAAAAGTTTAAGGACCCCAATCTAGCCCAACTCCTCCTTTCTGCAGGAATCCCAGTTAAAGCTTCTCTGACTGATGGCTGCTCAGTCTTCTTTGCATTCAGACAATCCATGAAGTGGAGACTGAATTTCTCTGCTTTACTGGCTCAGCTCTAAAACAGCTCATCCGTTTATCATATTTTTTTCTCTCATTCAGTTAAAATCTCCTCTCTTGTAACTGAATTCATTTTTGTGAGTCTGACACTCTGAAATAATAGTGAGCAGATCTTACGCTCGTGTGTAACATGTGCCAGTTATTGGAAGAGGGCTGTATCCTCCCTTCTCCAACCAAGAGATTGTGTCAGTTGGAAAAGGGGCTCCCAGACTCCTCCTGATCTTCAGCTCTTCTCCTTGTCTTTCCTCAAGGCTAAGAGCAGTTCCTTTGATCTCTTCCTTGACTTTATTGTCCTTCCCTGAAGTTCATGCAGATTTTTTGCAAATTCTCCTCCAAGCTTGGTGCCTGCAAGGGGACCTGGTCCTTGAGTTGGGGTCTCCCCAAACCAGAACATTCACTTCCTGAGATTCTTATGGCTGCATTTGCCTTCTTTCCATGAACATCTCGCTGCTCAGATTTTGTTTCCAGTTAACTACAATTTTGAGATCATTTTCACAAACATACATATCAAGTTTCCCTCATCTTTCTTCCAGTCCATCATTCATGTTCTTATATGAGACTCTATTGTTAGTCAAGTCGTAGTTGCTAAAAATCAGATATTTTTCTACTGGTTTTTACTTATGCACTGTGTGCTAATCATAAATATTCTTTCTGGAAACTTGATATTCCTCTTATTAAATTTTATTTTATTTAAAAAGGTAAAATACAAATTTTGGAAAATAAAACTATTACAAACACAAGAAAAACTAGACAAAACATTTTTTAAAAATTGTGCATTAAAAACAGACAACAACATGCATATTGTCCCCCACAGTAGAATACAATACAACAATAATAGTTTCCTCCCTTTGCAAAATAGGCCCACAATTATAAATTACACATCTATTTGCAACTAATTGACTTGTCATCAATCTGCTGTATATAAAAAATGTAGTTAAGAGGCAATCCAACAATAAAGTTAAATTTCAAAACTTCAAAATGGTCTGCTATCTGCTATTGCAGCGGTCACCAACTGGTGGTCCGTAAGAAAATTTTGGTGGTCCGCAGAAAAATTATTTGCATTTTTCATATTGCACCAAATTGGGTCCTCATCCCTGGGCCAGATACGTGCAATGAACGTTTGTGTTGCTGCAGAGAGTCTCCCCCTTCGGGGTCTTCTTGTCTGGGTCAGAGGGGGGAAGAAATTCCGACTTGGGGTCTGCTCCAGCCTCCTGGTGCAGGGCTTTGGCCGAAGACTGGAGGGAAGTGCTGCTAGTGGCGAAGAGTCAGAGGGTCTTTTTCTCATTTACCTGAATTTCTAATTCACCCTGTTTATTCCTCATACTCTGTGCATTGATGTATAGACATTTGAGTCCATTTTGATTGACCCTGTGTTTACTGTCTACATAACCTGCATTGTGCCTGACTGCCCCTACTTTCTTGCCACCTGTTTGATTAGTGCACATGGTATGGCACTCACTATTAAGTGCTTGGTTTTGCTTGACAGCAAGGTTGATAATCTTACCCACACAAACATCTATGTTACATGCACTGATAACCCTTTTAATTTTAGATTGCTCGGGACAGAAATGTTCTGTATCAATTAATTCTCTGTCCCCGCTGTTCAGTTTAAATGTTTATCCAGAAAATCTGTAATTTATTGCTAAGTAACTCAGTCCCTTTCTTTTTAAAAAAAATATTGGTTTTACCACAACAACACAACACAACACAACATACAAAACACAAATACATGATATGTGTTTCTTTTTACATATCAGTTTTGTTCCTCTTACTTTCTATTATATACATTCCCCATTTTTCCCATCCTTTATTATCATTATCTTTATCGTCCCTTTATTTTTAATTTTCTTCATTTACAATATTTTGCACATTTGTCACCTTCTTCGCTCAGTCCCTTTCTTTAATGGATACAAACCATCCCTTTTGTACAGTTTTTCATTGGACCAGCTGCAGACTTCACGACTAATAAAACCAAAGGCTTCTCTTTTACACCACTCCTTTAGCCACACATTAAACTCCGTTACACGCTGGCCTTTCCCTTTTTGTTCCTTATAAACCTCTGAAAAGATAAGCCTACAACCTATACTACTAAGTTCGTACCTTCAGCTCTGGAAATCATTCTGCACAGAAAGTACATCTTTTTGGGACAGATCATTTGTGCCAAGATGTATAGTAGCATCAACATCACACTTACTGGCATTCTTGACTATCTTGTCTCTGCTGGCAGTAGCACCTGGCAGACACCTTACCTCTTTCAAAACCTCCATATCCTTTCCTAGATCTACAGCCCTTACAACTGAATCACCAACCAGAAGGTGGCTTCTCTTTTTGGATACCTTACTCTTCTTGTGTGACTGATGTGTAACACCTGATTCACACTTTCCCCTCTCCAAAGTAAGTTCTTCATCTTGGACCACAATCCCCTGGTTATTTGAGTTATCATTATCACAACTACCTTGACCTGTCACCTTAGTGTCCCTATTAAGGTCAGCATCTGTATCTGTTATGCTGGGACACAGTGAAAGCTTTGGGTTTATGGTTCACAGCTCTCACCCTGCCAGATTCCACAGTTGTCCATACTGCCCTTCTCCTGTAGGGTCCTTGTGGTAGAGGGGACTGATAGTGCAGCAGCTCAATAGAGTGGAATGGCTGAATTGGACACCTAATTTCTGCTTGGAGAGCACAGATTAGAGATTCTAGATAGGTAATCTGTCCATGTAGAATAGTAATTTGTTTACAAAGAGGACAGTATCCAAATTTGAAAAGAGTACTGAGTAAGACAGCTGCAAAACAAATATTGCACTGAAGTAAGCCAGTTATTTTGAAATAAAATAAAATCACAATCTCAAGTGCACTAACCTTGAATGTATTATTGCTATTTTTGTTTTACAGTTATATGATATGCACACCGTTAGGCGCACAGGTCACTTACCTTTGTCCTCTGTACTCCCTCTCAGTCTCCCCCACTCACAGCCAGCAGCTCCTCCCAGCAGCCTCTGGGAAGTTAAAATGCAATAGAGGCGTTTCAGATAAGAGGGGTGAATCCTGCAGCTGCGTAATGGGAAAGAAAGAAACTCAGGACAGATCCTCCTTGCTAACTTTTCAGGCTGAGAAAAGAGTTGGTGGGAGATTTGTTCTTTCATATCTGCAAAATTTTGTTAATGTTGCATTACAATCAAGTAGAATTAGCACATCTGGAAGTGTTTTCCATCAGGATGACCAGGGAGAAGATTAGCCAGACAACTTTCTTCTTGATAAACTTTCTGTGAATCAACCTGTTCTTTTCAAAGAGTTTATGAATCATCTTTTTCCCCCCTTTGTTCATTTTATTTGTCATCTGCTCTAGAATGTCCCATATAATTGACCAATTGTGTCAATTATATTTTCTCTATATTTTGTCAGTATATGACAAATCTTTCTCAAACTTTTTCATTCACTTATGAAGATAATAGCAGTATTTGTATCCTATTTAACCATATTTGGAGATTAGACAATTGTAGAAGAAAGATTCAATGTGGGATAAGAAACAAAGTTTTCTGCTTTTCAAATTCCTGGATGTTCCCATTCTAGTTTCATCCCTTTCTGGAGAAGAATGAATTTTGGAATATTTCTGACAGAAAACTGTACTTGAACCAAAATGGAGAGATAATGGCAGATCTGGGCATTAACAGCTTCTTGGTTCTCCCCAAGGAGGATTTCAGGAGAGATACTCTGGCGTATTTTCAAAGACAGAGACTTATTATCAACCAATATCTTCTTTCACGGCTAAAATTGTTCAATAAGGTGGGAGAAATTTTGGTGTCTTTTCTCTGTTTTCCAAAGCCTGAGGTCCCATTTCAAGTGGGCAAAGCCTATAGTCTCCAGGGTGGTTGGCCTTCCATGCCAGTTGGTGTCATCTAATGGAAGTTCTTCAACAGACGGGACCTAAGTGGAGTGGCTTTGCCATGTTCTATGGAAATCTTACAAGATCTTATTTGTCAGAGGTTTCTTTCTTCAACATAGTTTTTTTCTACATTAAAAAAAACTAATGGAATAAAAGTTTCCTAAAATGTTTACAGTAAACTTTATTCTCAGTTTTAATATGAATATATCATCATACTTAAATCTTTTTTCAATTCCATCCCTCTAGATTTTATTAAATAGAAAAGTACTTTACTGTGATGTTAAATTCTGAAAGCAAAAGGAAGGAACTAAGTGAAGAATCTGCCATTTGTTATCCCTCCTGCATCTATTTTGAAGTAGTCAGAGATTTCGTATTTACCTCAGTGAAGACCAGAGGCTACTTGTCTCCAACCATTTCTACCTCCATTTTCCATGGACAGAGGGTCCTAACATCTTTTCTTTGGCATTCTTTTTCTTCTGCTTAGTCCCTGCCTCAGTCCAAATGTGTGGAAAGTTGTCACCCTGGATTTGTCAAGAAGGCTCGAGAAGGAGAGCCAGTTTGCTGCTATGACTGCGTTCCTTGTCCGGAGAGGACCTTCTCAATTCAGGAAGGTGGGTCACACTGAGGAAAATGGGACGTTTTGTGGAAATGGATCCATTCAGAACCTTTTCATCTGGGTTTTTTCCCCCAATCTGCACAATTTCTTATCTAAAAGGAAGTAAATCAAAAAGACTTTGAAGGAGGGGCTGGGAAGAGATGGGATGAGTGTGAGGCAGAATGGACAAGCTTTACTAACAGCAGAGGAAATATCTCTTCTGCTTTTTAGTTTGGATATGTGCTGCCAAATTTACCTTTCTAGGAACATCTGAGTTCTTTGAAACTTGATGAATTGTTTCAGGTCCACCTTCTGAAAGATCTTTGGAAGTTGTGGGAGCTTCACCACTGGAGGCTTTCGAGAAGAGACTGGACTGCCATTTGTCAGAAATGGTGTAGGGGCTCTGCTTGGATGGGGGAATGGACTAGATGACCTACAAGGTCTCCTCCAACTCTGTTAATCTGTAATCTGTATATTGGCCTCCCCTTGAGGATCACTGAGAAGGTGTCACTGGTCCATAATGTGGTGCTGTGGCTAGTTATATAGGGAACTCATTACACAAATAGTCTGCCAGTCATATAAATCAATCAATCAGAGTAGAACTGGAAGGAACCTTAGAGGTCTTTTAGTCCTATCCCCTGCTCAAGCAGGAGACCCTATACTATTTCAAAGGAGTGACTGTTTAATAAATTTGTTAAAAAATACTCCTTGGAAAATGCCCATGGTATCAGCTGTTATTCAAAGAAGGTGTTTTATGTAAGATAAAAAGACAGAATATTAAAGCAATATTGCTTTTTTGCTTTCTCAGATACTGAAAAATGCACCAAGTGTCCAGATGATAAATATCCAAATGAGGACAGAGTCCAATGTATCCCCAAAATTATAACCTTCCTGGCTTATGAAGAACATCTGGGCATCATCCTGGTCTCTTTTGCCCTACTCTTCTTCCTAACAACAGGCCTTGTTTTAATCATCTTCATTAAATACCGAGAAACTCCCCTTGTCAAAGCCAATAACCAGGACCTCTCCTACATCCTCCTGGTCTCCCTCCTGCTTTGCTTCTTGTCTCCTTTTCTCTTCATTGGTCAACCAAGAAAAGCCACCTGCCTTCTCCGACAAGCGGTATTCAGCATCATCTTCTCAGTTGCCGTTTCTTCTCTCTTGGCCAAAACCATCACAGTGGTGCTGGCTTTCCTGGCTACAAAACCAGGAAACCAAGTGAAGAGATGGTTGGGGAAGAGCTTGGCCAACTCCATCATCCTTTCCTCTTCTGCTGTCCAAGTTATCATCTGCTCCATCTGGCTGGGAGTTTCTCCCCCCTTCCCTGACTCTGACCTCCACTCCCAGCCTGGAGAGATCATCCTGCAATGCAACGAAGGGGCCGTTGTCATGTTCTACGTCATCCTCAGCTACATGGGCTTCCTGGCTGCCATTTGCTTCACAGTGGCTTTCCTGGCCAGGAATCTGCCTGGGGCCTTCAATGAAGCCAAGCTGATCACCTTCAGCATGCTGGTCTTCTGCAGTGTCTGGGTGACTTTTGTGCCCACCTACCTGAGCACCAAAGGGAAATACATGGTGGCTGTGCAGGTCTTCTCCATCCTGGCCTCCAGTGCTGGTCTGCTGATCTGCATCTTCATCCCCAAGTGCTACATTATCCTTCTGAGGCCAGACCTGAACACAAAGGAGCATCTTACAGCCAGATCAAATGAAAAAACATGAGATATAACACCATTGTGATATTGGAAGAATTATTAAAGTTTTTTTAAAAATTTGAAACGAGATATTCTTTCTATTTAGATAATACGCAAGAGTCAAAGAAAATCATATCTACTGTATGTTTCAAAATGGGAAATTGTTGAATAACTGGAATTCTTGTAGCTCCCTTTCCTTTCAGCTCAATAAATCTTGCTAAAGAAAACTCTGCAAAAGTCATTCAGAGGAATTTGCTGTTCAGCAACAGCTACTGAATGTGACACCTTATAAAAAATAATGTGGGCACTTGTTCCTACTGACAGCAGCTAAAAGTGTGTGTGAGAGATAATGAGTTGGAAAAGAGCTCAGGAGGAAGCTGTGGGAACCAAGCACCAACCTGGTTGCCTGATCATCTCTATGACAATGCCAGAATGATGTGAAATGCTATATTTGACTGGGTCTCAGCTGGGGAGGGAAATCTTCATCCCTCATATAATTCTTTCTTGATTTCCTGATAAAACCTCCTTTGCAGAAAGTGTTCAGCAGAATACCTTCACACCAAAATAAAAACAAACAAATGAATCAAATAAATAAAAAGTGTGTAAAGAAATTACTACTGTATCCTTTTTGCTTTCCTCAACCAGAGAAATAAAATAGCAGTTTTCAGGCCTTTAATTTTCCACTTTACAATTTGTATGTAAAGCATTTTCTCTGGTCCTCTTCCAAGCTTGTCTTATCTGTGAAGGGCTGGACAAGATCTCCAGAGAAAGGGGACCTTGAGACTCTCCCCAGGAGGAGGTTGAAGGGATCTTGTCTAAAGGCAGCCGCATCACTGGCTATATCATAAATGTTCAATGCTGCGTAATATTCATCTAGGTCCAAGAAGGGGGTGAATAAGGGGGGGGGGGAACTTCTAGGTTTCTAGGAAGAGGCATCCATGGAAGCTGTTCTGCTCTCCAAATACAGATTGCTGATCAATTTGGAATAAATTTTTATGTTTCAGAATGGCTCCTAATTGCAAATAGAATCCCTTTGCAAATTCCATTTTAAGGAGATAAGAAAAGCTCTGATGGATCAGATGAAGATCAGTCTAAGATTCACAGTGACCACACAAATCCCTCTGGTTCTCCCACAAGCAGAAGGCAGAGACTTATGGCTTTGCCCAACGTAGAACAGATGTTTCCCCACAATTTCACTTTCCTCCATCTCACCACACAATATTAGACGCCATCTCATATTTTTGAAATCCACAATTCTGGTATTTCACATTAATCTGAGAAAATATTTCCAACTTTCACACCCCTATTCAATAAGAATTAATGTGGGACTGGAATTCAAGAGTCTCCTGGTGATTGGCCCAAGTCACTTAAGAAATTTTCATACCTATGGGAGGACTCACAATCTCCTGATGTTTGGCTCCAGGTCGCCCATTTGGCTTTTATTTGAAAGTGGGATTAAATCTTCAGTGATTGGGGCAAAGTCCTTCTTCTGGCTTTGATCCCTGGACCCTCCCAGGCAATCTTCCCCCCCCCACAGCAGAAAAGTCTCCTTCTGCAGCTGGACCTTCTGGCTGCTCCCTCCCTTGCTCAAACAGACAGCTGTCAAGCCCCTTACCTGCCTAGCTGCTTCGCTCCCAGGTTGGGAGGCCTGAGCCCCCTTCCCTCCTTTCTGCTGCCTTTTCTCCTCCCCTTCCTCTCCCTTCCTTGGGGATGGCTGAGCACAGTGGGCCAGAGAGGAGTGGAGCCTCAGGTGGGAGCCCCGACGGCTTTACTCACAGCCAGGCTGAGGGGATGGCTGGCGGGGGCTTCCTGCGCCTCTTCCCTCCCGGCCACATCAGGGCTCCAGCTCCAGAGGCTGCGGGGAGTTTAAAAGGTGAGCCACAGCTACCCCGCTGCAGTTCTGCACTGTACCAGCTGAATAAATATACAAGGAAAGTTCTGGAGTCCGCCTCTTCTTTTCTGCGCTTTGAACGTAACACTGGCGACGAAGGTGGGATAGCAAGGAAGACTGAGGACAAAGAACTGACCATCGCCTCATGGCACCATGGCCATCATCCAGCAGGACACTGCATCGGCCAACCAGACAATGTCTGCCAACCCATCGCAAGCACTCACCATTTTTGATCCAAAATCAGAGGAGTGGCACACGTACATGTGCTGTTTTCAAATGTTTGATGGCCTTGCAGTCTAAGAGACTTGCAGGAGTCTTCTCCAGCACCATAGTTCAAAGGCCTCAATTCTTTGGCACTCAGCCTTTCTTATGGTCCAACTTTCACAGCCATACATTGCAACTGGGAAAACCATAACCTTGACTATAAAAACTTTTATTATAAATTCATATCTTTTAGCTAAAATGATTGCTACCCCTCTTGTTTTTGATGTACCAAATGCCTTTTCGTATACATTAATCCAGTATAACTGAAATTCACTCACCCCTTCTTTCTTTTGATGCGTTTTTTGTAAAAATACAATATTTATTTTCTCTTTGTTAATTGATTTTTCAATTCAATTAATTGATTTTTCATGGAAATCATTGTTGCTTGCTATAATTGTATCCTGTTTCAAGAAGTCATCGTTCCAAAGCCTAACCCTTTGTGGAATGACACAAATCAGACCTCAAAGGTGTTACACGCAAAGATTTTTCGCCAAATAACTGCCATAATTCCTCTACTCAATTGATTATTTTTCATATCAGAAAGAGGTTATGCATCTCAGGAAGAGAATGAATCTTTCCTTGAACTTACAACTTTTCCTTGCAGCTCACCTTTGTGGCCCAGATGATTCCATCAGAGTTAATGGTGAAATCCTGGCCTGGGGGACCCTGGGGATTTATTTGCCCAACCTTCATGGGGACAAAGGATCGATTGGGGAAGAGAACCCAGTTGAGAAGATCATAACGAGCAGATCCCAGTCCATCTTCTGAGGAGACCTCATCTCCAGCACTGTTGTTGAACTGCACATTCCTCAAATACGGAAGAATCTGAAATAAAGGAGACCTTCAGAAATAGGAGTATTTGGTTAGAGCTACAGGCATTACTTCTATATGATGACCAACTTGAGAAGATGAATTTATGCCTGAAATGCTAGAGGAGTTCCCTTGGGGGAGAACTGAGGAATCTGCAGTAAGACCAAATAATTAACTCTGAAACTACTAAAGTTTTTTCTTCATCATTGGTTCTTTGTATTATGGTTTCTTCAAATCAAGCTTTATCAGAATAAGTACATTGAAAGATTTTAGTGCCACATTCTAAAATTAATCATATGCTTTTCCTCCTGTGATATTTGATTACATTTAACTTTCAATATTTACTTTGTCCTGAGGTCTTGTAATAGATCAATTCACTTTAGCAATGATGAAATAATTTTTATGAGAACAGAGTACAATTCCTCTGATTTTCTCTGTCTGAGAATTGAACAGAGCACAATGCAGGAACCATGTTTGATGAAATGGAGTCAAGGAAAAGGAAGCACTTGCCCTGGTTTCTCTCTTCACTGTTCCGAGAAGTTCAATGTCTAGCCATTAATGCCGAAAAGTCTGATGGGTATGAGACAAACAACCTGTCAGGGTTCCAAGGAAGACCCCCAATGAAATAAAGTTCTGAGGCCTGAGGTTCTTCAAAGTTCCAATTTATTAGAGATGTCATGTTGGCACATCTGGGGAAATCCGAATCTGAAAGCTTCCAGGTTTTCCACACCCAGCTGACAGTTCACAGCCCTACCCCACACCCACAAGTTCATCACATTGTCCAATCAACTCTTCACATTCAACTGGATACAATCTTCAGGCAGTCTCCATCAGATGCAGCAAAAGTCCTTGAATACAGAATGTTGTTATGATTAACTTTCTACCACTCCAAAAACAACCCCCTCCCAACTTCCCCAGCTAAAATATGTGGCAGTTAAGAAGCAAAAAAGAAAATTGTCTTCCAAAACTGACAGGCTTCCCACCCCCTCAGGAAAGGAATGTATCCTGGAACAAGACTGAAGTCAGGGGTTAGCACAATTAGCACATTAACCACCTCCCCCCCAGGGGGAACCTTAGGCTTATCAGGGAATTTATCATGAAATTGCCTAACTAAGGTGTCTGCCTGGACATCCCAACTCTTTACCCATGTGGCTTCAGACAAGGGGTATCCCTTCCAATGAACCAAATATTGCAAACATCCCTTCTGAAATCTAGAGTCCAAAATCTTGTTCAGCTCATAATAAGTCTCACCCTGTACCACAATCGGCTTTGGGGGAGCAGCAGCAATTTACATCCCACAGCAGGCTTTAACAGGCTGCAATGGAAAACAGGATGAATTTTTCCCAATATGTGGGGGAGATTTAACTGTACAGGCACTGGGTTAATAACTTTCATTATGGGGAAGAGACCTAAATATTTCGGTCCTAACTTCTTATTCTTCAACCTCAAATGTAAGCATTTGGTGGAAAGATACACGCAATCTCCCACCCGAAAGGGGAGTTGGAGAGATCGGTGTTTGTCTGCTTGCTTTTTGTATGCTTCGGCCACTTCATTCAGGGCTTTTTGGGTATTCTCCCAACCTTTCTTTAATGACTTCATCCATTTATTCAGAGTCATGGAAGAAGGCTTTTCTCTCGGCAGTTCTGGCATAGGGACAAATTCCATGCCGCTCGTAATCTGAAAAGGCGTCAGTCCTGTACTACTATGCACCGCATTATTGTACGCCACTTCTGCGAAAGCAAGCAAGTCAGCCCAATTATCTTGCTGGTAATCCACATTACATCTGATGTATTGTTCCACCATGGCATTAGCACATTCCATGGCTTCGTTCGTACTCGGATGGAAAGCCAAGCTAAATCCCTGAGATGACCCAATGGACTTCAGGAACTCCCTCTAGAACTTAGCAGTGAACTGCACTCCTCGATCAGAGATCACCCATCGCGGAACTCCATGCAGCCAGTAGATCTGTTTGACAAACATCTTAGCTAATCTCTTAGCCGAAGGAAGTCCAGAACAAGGAATAAAATAGAGAACAGGTCTATCACAGTCCATATTACAGTATTTCCTCCACTTTCCGGGAGCTCTACTATAAAGTCCATAGCTATTTCTTCCCACAGGCAGCTGGGCTCAGCTACCTGTTGAAGAAAATTGGGAGGCTTCCCCGGTCTTGTCTTATTACTGGCACATGTGGTACAACTTTTTACATAACCCTCCACATTAGCTTTCATCTTTGCCCACCAAAACTACCGAATAATCAGATGAAGGGTCTTTAGAAATCCAAAGTGACCAGCCAATCGAGAATCATGGCTATGCTGGGGCACCAGGAGTCCCATGCTGTTGGGGATGTAAATTTTCGAACCTTTCCAAGCTAGTCCATCACGGGTCGTCAAAATGTCTTGATTGTCAGCTAGCCATGGATCAGTAGATAGTGCTGCCTTCAAGTCGGCAGTTAACTTCCCATCAATGGGATCAGTCCACCTGCTGGCCTGACTCCAGGTAATGATTTGCGCCACACTCTGCATGTCCGGGATGATGGCATTGACGACGTCCTCCCTCTGGCTCTCATATTGGGGTTTCCTTGACAGGGCGTCTGCAAGCAGGTTCTTCCCCCCCCCCTTGGATGTATTTCAGCTTGAAATCAAATCGCTTGAAGTACTGAGCCCAGTGGAACTGTTTGGGGGAGAACCTTCATGGGGTCTTTAAGGCTTTAAGGTTTTTATGATCTGACCATACCACAAAGGGGATCTTGGCTCCCTCTAGGAAGTGCCACCACAATAGAAGAGCCCAGTGAACAGCAAAGGCTTACTTCTCCCATACTGGCCATCTCCCCTCAGTGTCCATGAGTTTTTTGGATACATAAGCACAGGGAAGCAGCCGTCCTTGGGGGTCTTCCTGGAGGAGCACTGCTGCCACTGCAACATCGCTGGCATCAGCCTGGACAATGAATTGCTATCTGGGTCTGAGTGCTGAAGGATGGGCTCCTCTGCAAACTGCCATTTCAAGCTTTCACTCCGCAGCTCAATGATCCACTTGTCTGCAATGGTAGCATTTGATCACCCCTGTAGATTGAGCAGGAGGGGTTTCAGTAGTGTTTGTCAGAGGAAGTCTAGCCAAAGTTCTCCCTGGGGGTCTCTCAGCTGAGGGGTTGTGGCATGGGTGAACTTCTCTATCAAGAGCTATTGACATGGTATACCAGTCTTGCAGTCACTCTGGCACCCCCCGGATTCCACAGGTGGTTCTGACTTCTTGATCAACAGCTTCTTTAAAATACTGAAAAGGATTATGTCTGGCCAATGTCCAAGGCTCCCCACGACCCATCTAAAGTCCTATACGAAGTCCTTTATGGGTCGATTTCCTTGACTCATCACCTTTATCTTGGCTTCACTCTCATTGATTTGGTCTCGGTCTTCAAATCTCACCTGGAGCAGCTCAACAAAACCTTCACCATCATTTAATTCAGCAACCCCCTCATTATGCAGCCAGTCTATCCAGTCAGCAGCATCTCCCTCATTCATCCCCTCTGAGATCGCAGATACTAAGTCATGATCTGTTTCGTATTGCTTTCCATACTGATCTATATGAGCCCATAGTCATCTGAGGAAATAGGCCAGTTTGGTAGGCTTACCGTCAAATGTCACTCTAAACCATGGTGGCAGGGCCCTTGCTGGCAGAATTGCCACGGTGACTGGAGGTGGGGCAGGGATCTGTTGGGGTGCTGTGGCGGGTGGCAGGGTGAATGCCAACATCTGAACTGGAACCTGCGGCAGCGCTGCTAACTGCTGGAACAGACCCCATGGCAGTGCTGGGATCGTAGGGGCAAAATGGACCCATGATGATCCTCTAAGAGGGGGAGCAGATGGCACTGGTTTTCCCTGGCACTGGACCCACCCCTGGCCAGGATAGAATCCCCAGCCTTGGGGGATAAATTCCACAGGGGGATAGCATGAAGGGAGGTCAATGAGGGCTGGATACGGGACAACATCCAGGTGATCATTCTTTTGGTCCCATCTCTGGAGTTAGATCAGGCTGGCAACTTTTCCTGGAATCCATCTCCCTGGACCAAGTGCCTAGGCTTTGCATTGTCTCTGCAGCTTCAAGGACCAAGCCTTCAGAAGGAGAATACCGGGTTTTGATAAGCCTTCCGGTATGTGCTCTCATGGCTCTCTCTGCAGTCTTCTCTCTCCCTTCCATCTTCACTGAGTCTTTGCACCACCCAAGCTTTAGGTTGGTACTGGGGCTCAGCACCCCATTCAGCCCTCTTTCGGGGTGCTGCTTAGTTATTTAGGAGATTCAGGTTAATGTCAGGGTTCCAAGGAACACCTCCAACAAAATAAAGCTCTGAGGCCTGAGGTTCCTCAACGTTCCAATTTATTAGACATGTCATGTTGGCACATCTGGGAAAACCTGAATCTGAAAGCTTCCAGGTTTTCCCCACCCAACTAAGAGTTCACAGCCCTGCTCCACACCCACAAATTCATCACATTGTCCAATCATCTCTTCACACTCTACTGGATACAATCTTCAGGCAGTCTCCATCAGACACCGTCCTTGAATACAGAATGTTGTTATGACTAACCTTCTACTGCTCCAAAAACAACCCTCTCCCAACTTCCCCAGCTAAAATATGTGGCAGTTTAAAAGAAAAAAAGAAAATTGTCTTCCAAAACTGACACAACCCATTAAGACTATTTTGAGTCCTGCTTTATGTGCTCAGGTGGACAAAGACTTGCTGCATTCACACAACAAGCTGAGCAGTGCAATAAATGTAAAACTGAACAAATTGGGTGGGGTCACAGAGGATGTTAACCTATAGAAACATAAACCAAGGTTAAAACAAATTGAGTGTCTTTCTACAAGTTGGATTTTGGTTACATGCTGAGGGAAAGAGAGGGTGTTCTGCAAATATGCCAACTAGGATTTCTACTGACTTCTGGAAGCTTCTACCTCAAACACAGCCAGGTTGTTCTTTTGGTCTCAGCTGAAATCTACTTCCTATCATAGTTACCTCCTGAAACTCTGGCAACCATTGAAGACTTTCAGGACTTTATGAAGGTCTTTCTTCTATGAATCTTATGGACAGCTTGTTTGGTTTACTTCTCTTCTCCCCTCCCTCTAACTACTTCCAACAAAACATTATTCTTATTTCATATCTTTCTAATAATTGCTTTTAATATGTTTTCCTTTTGAAGGAAGACACAGAAATTACCTGCCATGACTGGACATTGGAGATCCTCTTTCCAAGCCTCATCATTGTCGGTCGGGTTCTGGGTCCATACATTGCATGCAAAGCATGTGCCACAGCATAAATGGCATTGTAGATCTTGTAACTTTCAGCTGCCATGCTTGTTTCAAAAGTGTAATCTGGCAGATTTTACACATTCTCCTTTCCTGTACGTTGTTTTTCCCCCTTTGGAGAAATCTTGCCTGATGGGGGAATCTTGCAGCGAAAGACATTTTCCTACCATAGAGGGAGAAATACATCCCCTTGTGGGTTCAAGGGGTCTAAAGACAGAACAAAATGATTGAATTCTGAGACATCCCCGGTGTGATCCCTGAAATGCAAGATTCCATGGAAAGACTTTAGAAATAGCAACATGTCTTCAGGTTCCTCCGCACTAAGTTTCCAATGGGAGGTTAAGATCCAAACATTCTGAAATGTTTTCTTCTTCGATTTTTTATGGACAAACAAAATTGTCTGTACATTGACATACAATTGGAGTCTCCAAACAGAATAATCACTTCAGTTTTTGACCAAGTCTGTAAACTGAGAAGTAATGTTTCCATTCTAATCTGAAGATCATTTGATTTCAACCTTTCAGTGAAGGCCAGGCAGATCTCCTCCTTCTTGAGCAGTGGCATCAGAGTTGAAATGAAATGTTCTCCCCTGTCATCTTCAGGGGCCATAAGCCCAACGCAGTTCCACTGGAAATACAGGAGTAGCTGGACTAAAGCCACATACTGAGGAGACTCCTTGGGATTAATCCGGAAGAAGGAAGGATAAACTCTTGTCTCTCCCTGAGAGAACTCAAAGCCAACATCGAGCTGGAGAAAAAGAGATTCTTTTTTCAAAGACAAAGTAAAAGTTTTATGTTGACTTTAGTAGTGACCATTGTGTGGTTAATGGCCCTCACAGTTAGGCTAACTCACTTTGACTGGCAAACTTCATCTTCTTCCTTTCTCAGCCATTTTTATTGGTTTTGGTACATCATAAGACAAGAGAAGAAACCAACAACCTCATACAGAGAATGCCACTAAAATGAGGGCTACCCTTTAATAAAGAATAAACTAAGAGTCACAAGCTCATTATATTCCCACCGCAACAAAAAACTACTTTTAGTTTCATCTTTGGTTTCTGTGTGGGCTTTTAGTCCTTGTCTACTCCGTATGGTATCCAAGAGAGCTCTCTTACCTGTGGGACCTTAAAGATGCTGAAGATGGAGGCCATCATCCTTGAGAATTTGGCATTGAGACCACCAATGATGGACAGCAAAGTCTCCTGCAGGTCACATTTGTAACCTCTTGGCCTCATGAGGAGAGCATGGAGAGGCTGTTTAAGGAAAAATACATCTCCCTCTGGAAATGGCCATAGATGTGGAAGCCAAGGGTGATGTTGAGGAGCAGAAAAAAATCCTTATTGACTTGGGAGACAGCAAACATCAATGCAAGGAACTGCTGGTAGTTACTGGTGATGAGACTTTAGTGAGAAAAAGATTGGGGAACATTACAGAAAAACTTGGTGTACTAATAGGGTTGCTTCACTGTTTTTTGGGGGGGCGTTGGGCAGCAACTTCCAAATTTTTTTGGTTTGGGGGTGTTTTTTGGTCTAAACCTGGATGGCTTTGTGAGAAAAGAGACAAGCCTTTCCATTCATATCATGGACCGATTTTTATCCCTCTGTCATCCTTGCCATATTCACTTTGCTGCAGTGGCTGTAATTCTTTCCAACTGCTCCTCTTTCAGCATAATAATTTAAGGTCTCTTCTGTAGTAGCTTCTTCAGGTGTGATAAACATTGCTGAGCACAGGACTACAATGTGGGGCCACCTCATAGATTTACTGAAGGGATTTTTATAACTCCTAAATACTGGAACAGGATTGAGCTGCTATTTGAGTTTTCTAACCACAAATTACTGTTCAGATTAATATTATAATTTGACTTCTTCACTAGGCCAGCATAGCTTCCCTCTTCATTTTTGTTGATTATCATCTTCCTGATGAAGAGACTGAGAATGCTCAGCATATTTGAACAGCTTGGTAGTTTATTGAGAAAAGCACAAAATGCGCACTACATTAGGACAGTGCAAAATAGTAGAATAATTGTTTAATTCTGAATTTAAAGCAAAGTGAACAATTGCCCACATGTTTCCCCTCCATCTTAAACTTACACATTTTCTCTAATAAATTCCAAAGGATCTTTTTTTTATTGAAAAAGTTTTAAAAATTTTACATACATTTTCTCCCTCCTCCCCAACCACCCCCCCCGACTTCCCAGAGCAAATACAAGATAAAATACAGCTCAAATCTCTAAGTTAAACTCCATTTCACACTTATCATAATCCTAATCATTAAACAAGTAGATAAAAGGAAAGCAAGTCTTCTTTCTTCTTATTCCATCTAATTCAACAGAATTAATCTCCATTTATAGTTACAGCAGTTAATAAAACAATTAAGTATTACCTAATCAAACCTATCATTACTCAATATAACTAATTAATACTTAACAAATTATTAAGTCTATACGATTTAACAAGATATTTTATAACTTCTTTCATTTAAAACAGAGAAAAAAAACCCGACAACAAAGAAAAATAAAGAAGCCCTCAATCAAAAAAACCCCAAATTTAAAATAAAATACTATATAAAGTCTTCCGTCCTCCATTTTTAAACCATCAAGGTCCAGTTATAGTTAAAACACTTAATAAAAAAAAAGATAATAATTTTTTTAATTAAAAAAAGAATATAACAATCAAACCTCTTATTAATTTATCAATACAGATAAAACATCATTTAATAACTATATCAAACATTTAAATTTTTCATACTAGATTAAACCAGTTGCTAATCTTCTTGTCTTCACATCTTCCAACAGCATATAGAATATCTTCATTTACGTCTACCCACCTAAATAAAAAATTGCTTCTTTATAAAAAAAAAACCCCCGAGTGACTTTATAATTATATTTGTGATAATATCCATCAAATCCAGTCAAAAATTAGATTAGTAGATTCATCAGACATATTAGGGAAACCACCAGATCACCTGCAATTGCTCTAGATCCATAGTCCTTTTGCCTTATATTTATTACCATCAAACAGGAAACTCCAGTTTACTATATTCAATAAAACTTCTACGATTACAGTTAGATCCAGTTTTATCACAGTCCTTAATAAAATATTCCAAATCCTTCAAGTCAGGGCATATTTCACAGCCCAGCACACCAGCATTGCTGTGATCTGTTTATTCTTCTCAAAATATTCCAATACAGCTATAGATTGCCTCCTCATCGTTCATCACTTGGTTAACTGGCATTAAACTGCTGTCTACTTTTTTTTCCCCCAAAAAATTCAATCTCTTTAAACATTTAAACAATACTTTTTAAGGACGATCATCTCATCAAGCAGGGTTATTTTCCATTTCTCCAGGCTTTCTTCTTTTCCTTTTTACGAACTTTCTTCTTAACTTTGATCCCTCTGCCTTTTTTAACTCCAGTAAAATTTTGCGGTTTTTGGGATTGGATATTATAAACTTTTTGCAGGAATGTAGCTTCTTCTGGAAACAGCTCTTTAAGTACAGATTGAATTTTATAAAAAAAAATTCGTGTAGCCAAAATTTCATCAACTTCCAAAATTTCTTGTTCCTTATCCTGCTCAGCCTTCATCTTTCTCTCTTCTGCAAGATCTGCTATGATCTGTTGTTGTTTCTTTTCCTCTCCCAGCTCTTCATTCAATCCCCCACTGCTAGATTGCAACTCAGTATTTCCATGTATTTCATTGTTTCCAGCTTGAGAAGCTTGAAATATAGTATCAATTCTTTTCAATAAAGCAGAGGTAATTGAACTCAAAGCTTCCTCAAAGTCAGACCATTGAGGGTTAATTAACCCTCCTTTGCTTTCTTTGCTTTCAAAAAGACCAGCCATCTTGCCCCCCTTCTTCCTTCCCTTCCAGAAGGACGGGGAAAAAAAGGGGGAAAAAAAGAGTTTCAAGAAGAAAAAAGGAAAAAAAAAGACCTTTTAATTTGTATTGCTGCTTGAGTTATTATTATTACATCCTTTCTTATTTCATCCACTTTTCAAAAAGGATTTTTACGTTTCAAACAGGGGCTTATCAATAATTATTTTTAGCTTTCACTTCTTCACACCCCATTGAAACTCAAACGCCATCTTGCTTTCACTTTCCACTTAGGAAAAATCTTTTAAAGAAAGTAAATCCCTGGAGTTAAAAAAAAAAGAAAAAAAATACTTGCTGTTTCCTTAGTTTCAAGTAGTTTCAAGTATTTCTCTTTTAGACAATCCTTTTTGCCAGGTGCAGCACTATGGTGAATTGGTTTTTCTGAAGATCTTTTGAAGATGGAGATGTCAATGTGGAGATTTCATGATACATGATCATTGAATAGACCTTTTTTTTTTTTTTTTAAATTTGATTTATATGCCGCCCTTCTCCGGAGACTCAGGGCGGCTTACAGTGCATTAAGCAATAGCCTTCATACTTTTTGTATATTTATACAAAGTCAGCTTATTGCCCCCACAATCTGGGTCCTCATTTCACCTACCTTAGAAAGGATGGAAGGCTGAGTCAACCTTGAGCCTTGGTGGGATTCGAACCTGCAATAATTGCAAGCAGCTGATCTTAATAACAGGGTGCATTAGACCACTGTACTATCCAAGGCTCATCCTTCTCAAGTATTTGTGTTTTCTCTTTCAGAAGGTGCCCTTTGCCAGGTGTGGCATGAAGAGATGCCATGCAGGAGAGAGGAGAAGAGTTCCAGAGGGCAAGCAGGTTTGCTGCTACCAGTGTGACACTTGTCCAGAAGGGACCGTTTCTAATCAGACAGGTAGAGTAGACTTCAAATATAAATCTTCTAGTATCATGGAAGACATCAATTATTTTTTTTTGTTATTGTTGTCATTTTTGATATGATTGACATGCACTTATACTTGTCAGTGGAACCCTTCAGTTTACAGATCTAAACTGCCAGAGGCCACCTTTTCCGATCCTGAACAATTCCATGCAGGATAGTTCTAGGGCAGAATTTATGAATCTCCAACTTGCATTTCCACTCCTACTCTAACATCCAATTGGGAAAACCAACTTCCAAACTTTTCTGAGGAAGACCAAGCTTTAGTTTTTATCATTTTGCCTTCCGTCTATCAAAAACCAGGAACAGTCCTGAGGTAATCAGGCAGTGGCATTCCTGATACACCCATGGATTTTGGAGATGTGGAATTGGGATCTCAGCCCACAAAAGAAGGCATGTGGTTGGACTACAGCATCTCTAAAAGAAAGAAACATGAGGATACTACTGAGCGTCAATGGTCCATGAAAATCACTGTTGCTTGCTGTAATTGCATCCTGTGTTTCAAGCAAAATGTGTATATATATAAGACAGAGAACAAGAAAATGGCAAAGCCCTCCTCCCATACATAAAAGGCACCACAGACAGAATTAGCAAGATCCTCCACAAACACAACATCAAGACAGCATTCTGCACAAACCAAAAAATTTCCATCATCCTAAGAAACCCCAAAGACAAAATTGAATTAGAAAACCAAGGAGTATATGAAATCCCATGCACCACTTGCCCCACCACATACATCGGACAGACCAACAGAAGAATAAGTGCACGCATTGAAGAACACAAGAACTCAGTCAGAAAAGAGGAACCAACTTCTTCCCTGGTCCAACACCTTAAAGCCACAGTACATGAAATTGACTTTAAAAAGACCAGAACCATCGCCAAAACTGAACACTTTAACAACAGAATAATCAGAGAAGCCATCGAGATAGAAAAACGCCCACACAGCATGAATAAACGAGATACTTCCTGCCTACCAGCCATTTGGAAACCCACCCTCATTGACAAATGAGTCCCTAACACAAAGAATGACACCAGACCCACACTCACGAAAACCACACAGGATATCACCACCACACTTCCATGCAAAAAGCAAACCCAGACCCACACCAATGATGAGGCAAGACCACAGACCAGAAGCCAGACCACAGCTGCATCATTGGCCACTTTAAACCCCTCCAATCCATACATGAAGCAAACTGACACCCACCATGAAGATGTGGCATGACCACGAACACAAAGCCAAACAACAGCAATGCAGCTCACCAGCTCAAATCCCCCTGCAACTCAGACTAACCCAAGCACAGCCAAGCCCCCACCCAAACAGAGCACACCCCCAGCCAATCAGAGCACAGCTAACCCCCCATCCAATCAGAACTCAGCTAGGCCCCCAACCAATCAAAGCACACCTCCACCCAATCAGAACACAGCCATGCTCCCACCCAATCAGCTCCCACCCCCACTGGCAGTTAAAAGGAAGAAACAGCTGTGATCACACATTGCTCCTGGAAGCACGAAGCCGAGAACACCAGCCTGAAGATGACGAATGAGACTTCGTCGAAATGTTGCCAAGACACTTCCAATTTTACGCGGGAGAAAACCCGAATAACCAAAGACCTACATATATATATAGTTTTTTTAATTAACTATACAGTTAAAAACATTGGACATAGTGCGACTGTCAGGTTCCCACATTTCCATCAAATTTTTCCTTACAACAACCACAATTCATATTCAATATATACCTTTGTACAATCTATCAAAATTCAGCTACATAAATCTCTTCTTCTATGGAAATTACATTCAATACCAATACATTTCCTACCTATCGCATAATACTAACTTAATAATTCTCCAACTCTTGATTTATCTATATTTCTCTATTCCGACATTTCTCCTCCTCTCCTGCCATTGATACATTTTATTCCATATTTCATGATATTCCATTTCACCCTTGTCTTTGAGTCCCAGAGTCAGCCTGTCCATTTCTGCGCAAGTCAGTATCTTATTTATTATCTCTTCTTCAGGGAGGTTCTCCTTACTTTTCCAATTTTGCGCAAAGACTAGTCTCGCTGCTGTTAATATATGTAACATTAGGTATATTGTTCCTTTGTTATATTTTTCCTTTGTGATACCAAATAGAAAGAGTTCTGGCTTTAAATCTATGTTTTGATTTAGCATCTCTTCCAGCCATTCTCTGATGCCAATAGTCCCTAGCTTTCGGACACACACCCCACATATGGTAAAAGGTTCCTGGCACTACCTTACATTTCCAGGAAATTGGTGAGAAGTTTTTGTTCATCTTAGCTAGTCTTGTGAGTGGGAGATGCCACCTATAAAACACCTTGTATAGGTTTTCTTTGTAAACCTATATTTCAAGCAGAATGTTGTTTCAAAGCCTAAGCCTTTGTGGAATGACACAAATCAGACCTCAAAGGTGTTATATACAAAGCAGCTTTTTCACCAAATAACTGCTATAATTTCTGACTCAATTGATTATTTTTCAACTTAGAAAGATGTTATGCATCTCAGGAAGAGAATGAATCTTTCCCTGAACTTACAACTTTTCCTTGCAGCTCACCTTTGTGGCCCAGATGATTCCATCAGAGTTAATGGTGAAATCCTGGCCTGGGGGAGCCTCGGGATTTACTTGCCCAACCTTCATGGGGACAAAGGATCGATTGGGGAAGAGAACCCAGTTGAGAAGATCATAACGAGCAGATCCCAGTCCATCTTCTGAGAAGGAGACTTCATCTCCAGCACTGTTGTTGAACTGCACATTTCTCAAATAGGGAAGAATCTGAAAGAAAGGAGACCTTCAGAAATTGGAGTACCATATATACTCGAATATAAGCCGAGTTTTTCAGCATGTTTTTCAGGCTGAAAAAAAACCCCCTCAGCTTATAATGGAGTGACGAAAAAAATGCCTTTTTTCCTGCAACCGTTTTGGCTCCCGGGGTTGCAGAGTGTCTTGCTAAAGTTAAAATGGAGTGTGTGTGGGGGGGGGGTGTGCAGCGCCCCTCCCCCATGCCCCTTTTTGGCTCCCAGGTGGTGCAAACAGAGCGCAGCCCTCGCCATCCAGAATGAATGGTGCTGTTGTGGCGGAGGGGAGGGGGCGGCAGAAGTGGGAAGAAGCAGTGTTTGTGATGGCTTGAAGCTGCGGGAGCGAAGCACTACTTTCATTTGCACGGCAACAGCATTCCGCCTCGGTATATTTGTGCCAGCCAGTGGCGCAAGGCAGCCCTCCTCTCCTGCTGCTTGCAACTCGGAATGGTAAATGGCGTCTGATCCGGGGAGCAGCCGGATTTTACTCTCTATTGCGGACGCCAGATCGGCCCCCTGCAAGCTCTCATCTCTCAAGGAGTGCTCCCTGAAGTGGGGCTGGAAACTTTGGTCGGACTCCTCAAGAGATGAGAGCTTGCAGGGGGCCGATCTGGTCTCTGCAATGGAGAGCAAAATCCGGCTTCTTCTCTCTGCTGTAGGTGCGGCATCAGGATTCCGCCTTGGTATATTTGCAGCACAAGGCAGCCCTCATCTCCTGATACTTGGGACTCGGAGTGATAAATGGTGACTGGTCTGGGGAGCAGCCGGATTTTGCTCTCCATTGCGAATGCCAGATTGGCCCCCTGCAAGCTCTCATCTCTTGAGGAGCGCTCCCTGAAGTGGTGTGGGAAACTTTGGTTGGGCTCCTTGAGAGACGAGAGCTTGCAGGGGGCTGATCTGGCATCCGCAATGGAGAGCAAAATCCGGCTGCTCCCTGAACCAGATGCTGTTTACAGCTCCGAGTCCCAAGCAGCAGGAAACAAGGGCTGCCTTCCGCTGCAAATATGGACGTGGCCTGCTGGTCTAGCCAAGAAGTTTCTTAATGACGGGTCCTAGGACCCCGAGAGGTGGCATAAGGGTTTTAAGGGTTTTAGGGTTTTTAATAAGGGTGCTTTGTTTTCTTTTTTAATTCAGTTTTTAAAGGGACTGGGGAGGGGGAAAGGCCATGATACCCATTGGGTGGCTGGGGGGGGGGCTCAGGGTCACTGGCAGTCTAGGCCAGGGGTGGGTCGCGGTGGGGCTGGAGCAGGTTTGGGGTACTCTGGGACTCTGAGGGAGGGGATGGGTGCTTTGATCCCAATGGCAATTGGGAATTGCGACAGATGGAGGAACGGAGGGCCATATCGGAAATTGGGAGCGCCCCCCCCCCCGCTATTTTTGAGTGGTAGCTTGCTCTAACCCTCCAGGTTCTACCTGCCACCCTGGGGGTCTGAGAGATAGGATCCCTGGGCTCAGGCTGGTTTATTTTAACGCCAGGTCCATGGTTAACAAAGCTCCACTCATCTGTGAATTGATCGAAGAGGAAAATGCAGACCTGGCTTGCATTATGGAAACCTGGCTGGGCTTGGAAGGAGGTGTCCCTCTGACCGAACTTTGCCTGCCACGTTTTCGGGTGCTACACCATCTGAGACCCCATGGTAGGGGCGGGGGTGGTGGCAGTTGTTATTAGGGAGGCCCAGGTTCCGCGGGAGGTCCTGTTCCTCAGATAGACGGGTGTGAGTCCCTCCTCATGAGATGGGGCCTGCAAGGGCAGTTGGGCCTGTTGATCACATACCTATCACCCAGCTGCGTATCAACAGCCCTGCCCAGGCTGCTCAATGTCCTATCAGGGCTGGTGGTTGAGTTTCCCAGACTTATTGTGCTGGGGGACTTCAATCTGCCTTCTCTGGGTGGGGCGTCGGGGGCAGCCCAGGAGTCCATGTGGGGGGACACACACCTGATCTTGTTTTTATCTCGGAACAGTGGTGTGTGGAGCTTGGTGGGGGAATGCCAGTCACTTACCCCCTGTCAGGGACAGATCACTATCTCCTCTGGCTGGGCTTCTACTATGCCACCCCCTGCTGCTGGGCTGCGGGACCGACCACCTGGTTCCACCCCAGGTGCCTGATGGACCCTGAGTGGTTCCAGATGGAATTTGGGCCGATACCTATCTCTCTTTCCCACATCCCGGTCGAGGCTCTGGTGGATGTCTGGGAACGGGCAGCCTCCGGGGCCCTCAACCATGTCGTGCCTCTGCAGCCTCTGACCTGGCGCAGATCCCGGTTGGCCCCTTGATTTACTGAGGAGCTCCAGGAGCTGAAGCAGTGGAGGAGAGGCCTAGAGAGTTGTTGGAGGTCCAGCCGTTCCGAATCTGACCGTGCACAGTTAAGATCCTTCACATGGTCTTACCTAGTGGAGATGGAGGTGGCGAAGTGTTCTTACTTCTCATTGCATTCGCAGATAATCACCCGGCCACCCTGTTTAGGATGTCATGCTCCCTTTTGAATCGCGGAGTGGGGAATGACCCTTTGCGGTGGCGGGCCGAGGAGTATAGTCAGTATCTGCTGAATAAAATCACTTAGATTCGGGATGGTCTGGACTCTGACTGAGCAGGGTTGGACAAGGGGGAGATGACGGGTCTTGTCATCTGGGAGGAGTTCGATCCTGTGACCCCTGAGGAAGTGGACAGGATCATGGGGAAGCTGAATGCTACCACATGTTGGCTGGAGCTGTGTCCCTCCTGGCTTGTTTATGCAGCCCGGGAGGTTATGCGTGACTGGATCCGGGCAGTGATTACTGCATCCTTGGGTGAGGGTAGCTTCCCTGCTGCCTTGAAGGAGGCAGTGGTGAGGTCCCTCCTCAAGAAATCTGCCTTGGATTCAGCCATTTTGAACAACTTTCATCCTGTCTCCAACCTTCGCTTTATTGCAAAGGTTGTTGAGAGTGTGGTGGCATGGCAGTTCCCATTGGCCCTGGAAGAAACAGAATACCTTGATCCATACCAGTCGGGTTTCAGGCCCGGATACAGCACGCAGACAGCATTGGTTGCACTGGTGGATGATCTCTGGAGGGCCCGGGACAAGGGATATTCCTCTGTCTTGGTCCTATTAGATCTCTTGGCGGCCTTCGATATCATCGACCATGGTATCCTGCTGCGACACCTCAAGGGGTTGGGGATGGGGGGCACTGTTCTTTTTTTTTTTTAATTGAAAAAGTTTTAACAATACAAATTTTCCCCCTTTTCCCCCCCCTCCCTAACCACAAATGTAGAATACATATAAAAAGAATATATAAATCCTTCCCATCCCCACCCTAACCCTCCCCCTCCTCCCTCTTCCCTCCCCCCCTTGACTTCCATTATATGCAATATTAATATTCCCAAACAATATATATGTTATTCAAACTTCCATATCTTTTTTCCTATATTTACTAACATATTAACATAGTCATCTCAGCTAAAAGCGATATAATATTTTCTAGTCTGATACTTATTCTGTACATACTCAATCCATAATTTCCATTCCTGTATATACTTCTCATGTGTCTGATCCTTTAAAAAAGCTGAAACCTTTGCCATTTCTGCAAATCCAGCCATCTTCTGGGTCCATTCATCAACCGTCGGTAAAACATCACTCTTCCAATGTTGGGCAATCAATAACCTAGCTGCTGTCACCATATACAAAATCAATTTAGTTTCACCCAATGTAAAATCTTTAACTATACCCAATAAGAAAAATTGCGGAGAAAATTGTATTTTTTTCTTTAAAACATTTTGCATAACCCACCAGATTTTTATCCAAAAAGCCCTCACTTCCCTGCAAGTCCACCAGATGTGATAATATGTAGCATCTAAACAATCACATCTCCAACATTTTGGCTGCACATTAGGGTACATGCACGACAATTTCTTGGGGTCTAAATGCCATCTATAAAACATTTTATAAAAATTTTCTCGTAAGTTTTGTGACTGTGTAAATTTAACGTTCTGAACCCATATTTTTTCCCATGTTTCCAACATAACTGGTTGAGAGAAATTTTGTGCCCATTTAATCATACAATCTTTAACTAGCTCATTTTCTGAGTCTCTTTCTAACAAAACATTATAAACTCTCTTAATATGCATTGGACCTGTCCGCTTCATCTGTTCAACCAATTCTACTTCATATTCCATTAAACCAGTTTGTTGATCTTCTTTCCATCTCATCTGTAATTGATTGTACTGCAACCAAGTCAACGATTTCCCTTCTTCCAACAGCATATCCAAAGTCTTCAATCGCCACCTGCCCTCTTCAAAGTAAAGTAACTCTTTATATAAAACCCCCCCGAGTGACTTAATATTTGTATTCCACATGGTATCAGCGAGATCCAGCCAAAACGTAATCTTATAATCCCAATTAGTTCGGTGCCTTCTCCAGACTCTCAGCAAGGCATTTCTAAGTAAATGACTGTTAAACACTTTATCCACTTTGGTATCATAAAATAAGTATGCATGCCAACCCCAAACCAGGTCATGGCTTTCTATATTCAACAAGTCAGTCTTAGTTTTCCCAAACCAATCACTTAATTGTATCAATGCAGTTGCTTCATAATATAGTCGAAGGTTTGGGAGTTTAAGACCACCTCTCTCACGAATATCTTGCATTATTTTCAATTTAACTCTTGGCTTTTTATCATTCCAAATAAATTTGTTCAGTCCTTTTTGCCATTCTAGCAATGGTTTGTCTGATTTAAGCACCGGTATCATTTGAAATAAAAAGATCAGTCTAGGTAAAACATTCATCTTTACTGCTGATATTCTTCCAAGCAGTGATAACTGCAGTTTCTTCCAGTTTTGCATATCTTTTTGTATCTTTTGCCACAGAACCTCATAGTTATTTTGAAACAGTTTAGCATTGGAGTCTGTGATTTGTACTCCTAAATATTTGACCTTTGAAACAGTCTCGAAGCCTGCCATTCTTTCCAGTTCCTTTTTTTTGCTCTCTGTCAGATTTTTGACAATCATTTTAGTTTTCTTCTGATTCAACCTGAAACCAGATACCATGCCATACTCTTCTATAATATTTTTCATCTGGATTATTGAGTTCATAGGTTGTGATAGGGTAACAACCAGGTCATCTGCAAATGCCTTAGTTCTATAGTCCTTTTGCCTTATAACTATTCCAGTCAAGGAATTCGAGTCCCGTATTGCATTGAGTAAGACTTCTAAAGTTAAAATAAATAATAACGGGGATAATGGACAACCTTGTCTGGTGCCTTTTTGTATGTTAAAATTCGATGTTAAGCATCCATTGATAATAAGTTGTGCATGTTGCTCTTGATAGATTGCACCAATCTCTTGTATAAACCGCTCCCCCAAATCCATTTTTTCCAAAGTCTTAATTATAAAGTTCCAATTCACTCGATCAAAGGCTTTTTCCGCATCCAAAAAAACCAGCACTGCAGAGATCTGTTTATTCTTATCTAGATAGTCCATTAAGTCTATAACTTGCCTAACATTCTCCTTCATATATCTGCCTTCAATAAATCCTGCTTGGTCATGATGAATTATCTTTTGAATAACTGGCATCAATCTGTTGGCTAGTACTTTTGCAAAGATTTTATAGTCTGTGTTTAATAAAGATATTGGTCTATAATTTTCTGGTTTCTTAGGACCTGATTCTTCTTTCGGAATCAATGAAACAAAAGCTGTTTTCCATGAGGAAGGTATCTTACCTCCTAGTTGTATATTACAAAATAAATCTTTAAGATGCTCAATCATTTCTTCTTGTAAAGTTTTATAATAAATTGCAGTTAAGCCATCCGTCCCTGGAGCTTTAGCTGTTTTTAATTGTTTTATAGCAAAACTGATCTCCTCCACTGTTATCAGTTGTTCCAAACTTTTCTTTTGGCTCGTTGAAATTTTTGAAACTCTCTTGTTTTCCAAGTATTCATCTATAGTAATATTCTGTATGTCATCTTTAGCATATAACTTAGTATAATATTCCAAAAAGGCTTTTTTAATTAGATCTTGTTGGTAAACTTCTTTATCAGCATATTCAGTACTATCAATAATTCGTGTCGATGCTTGCTTCCTCAAAATATACGCCAACCACCTGCCCGGTTTGTTAGCATTGGAAAAAGTATTATGCTTTGCAAATTGTAAGTTAGTTGCCGTTTGGTCTGCTATAAGCATTTGAAATTGATCCTTCAGAAGTTTTATAGCCATTTGCAATTTTCCGTCTGTTGGTTTTTGTATCAATTGTTGTTCTTTCTTTTTTATCTCAGATTCCAATTGTAGTCTTTTCTTCTGCTGACTTTGCCTGTGTTTAGAATTCATTTGAATTAGTACTCCCCGCATATATGCTTTAGCTGCATCCCAAACTGTTTCAATAGGGGTGCCTTTGTTCAGGTTAAATTTAAAAAACTCCTTTAAATGCTTTTTGAGTTCAATTATATTCTTTTCATATCTAAATAGATTCTCATTTACTCTCCAGGATCTTCTTTCTCTTTTGCCCATCTCGATTTCCATCCAGACCGGACTGTGGTCAGTCAAAGTCCTAGGAAATATCTTTATTTTCTTTACTTTAGAAAGTAGATTAGAAGTTAAGAGAAAAAAGTCTATTCTGGAAAAGGATTTGTGCCTGTCTGAGTAAAAAGTAAAGTCCAGTTCATTTGGGTTTCGAATTCTCCAAATATCTTTCAATTCCAAATCCTCTTTCAGTTCAAAAAAAGCTTGTGGTAATTTATTCCCTATTTTGGCCGTGGTTTTTTTATCCAATCTAGGTTGGATTACTCCATTCCAATCGCCCATTATTATAGTGTTTGAATAGTCCCAATCCAAAATTTTTAAATGAAGTAGCTTGTAAAAAGTTTCCTGCTGTTGATTTGGGGCATATATTCCGACCAACAAAATTGGTCCAACATCTGTAATAACTTCAACTGCAATATATCTTCCATCTTTATCTGCTTCTATAATTTTTGCTACAAGTTTCTTATTTATATATATCACCACTCCATTCTTCTTTTCCTGATTTGAAGCAACAAATTGCATTCCCAATTTTGAATTTATCAAGTATTTCTGATCTTGCAATTTTACATGAGTCTCCTGTAAACAGATAACATCATTATAAAATTGTCTCAAATAGTGAAATATCTTCCTTCTTTTTTGCGGAGAATTCAATCCGTTAACATTCCAAGACAAAAATTTAAGTGCCATTTGACCCTGTCTGAAGTTTTGAGAGCAATTGTTGAAGATTCTCTCCTACAGTAGGAATCTTCGGTTTAGCTCCTCCCATGACTTCAGCTTGCTGTTTATCTTTGGTTCTTTTCTCACGCTGTGGCTTACTATATTCTTGCTGCTGTTGCTTCATTTGTTTAGACATTGCTCTGGTTATGCGTTGCTCTTCCACTTTAGATGTTGTTACTTCCAAAGCCATCGCCTCCTCTGTGATAGTTTTAGACATTTCTTCCAAAGGAGAAGCTTTGAATGGTGCAAAAGGATCAACCACAACACCACCTACTGCTCCCATTAATTCTCTTGCCTCCCTTTGCGACTGCCTTATTTGTGCTTCTGTTTCTTGATCAATCTCGGCTTGTAGTTGAACTTCTTTATCTATTGGTGAAGATGTGCGTGGAGGAGGAGAACCCGCTTTCAAAACGTTGTAATAAAATTCTTCTGCTTTTTCAATAGTATTAAGGCGGTATCTCACTCCTCGCAGCCTGAGTATTATACCTATTGGGGCATCCCACCTAAATTGTATGTTCTGTCTTTTCAATTCTGTCACCAAAAATCCAAAATCCTTTCTATCTCTTAACATTTTAGGCGGTAGTTCTTTAAAAACTCCAATCTCACTTCCATCAACTTGAACTGTTGTAACAAAAGAATTTTGCAGAATTTCATTTCTCATTCTTCTATCTGTAAAATATATAACCACATCTCTAGGCAATTGTCTTTGTACCGCCACACGAGAATTAACTCTGTAGACCTTGTCCATCTTGCACAAAACCAGATCTGGTTCCACTTTCAACATAACTGCCAAAGCCTCTGCACAAATTTTCCTAAGATCTTCCCTGGTGTTCTCTTTAACACCTCTCAATCTGATAGCATATTCCATTGATCGAAATTGCATCATAGTAATCTCATTTTGCATTTTCTGTGTAACTTCTTCAATTTCTATAATTTTTGAGTCAGAAGCTCTGAATTTAGTCTCCATCTCTGAGGCAAGATTCTCCACTTTTTTATCAATCTGCAGCACTACCTCAGACAGGCCTTTAACCACTGTTTGAATATCTTGTTTAAGTGAGTCATATTTCTCTTGAAACATTCCTTTAAGCTCCTTCTCTGATCTTTGAATTTCTTTAATAATAATATCATATTGGCTTTCTTCCTTTGTCTGAGATTGCAACTGCGCTGTTTGAGGCTGCTTCTGTTTATGTGTGGGGGAGCCCCCCCCCCCCGGTTGCTTTGTTGCCATTTTACCTCTTAAAGATCTTCCTTTTCCACAAACTCTAACAACTTTTCCCAAAAAGTTCTCCAGATTCAATCAGGTCTATAAGAGTCAATTGGTATTTTTATTTTATGTTATTTTGTTTTTTGGATACTTCTGCCGCTTCCAGCCGGATTTGTTACTTTAAAATGTAGCCAGATACAGTAATCAAATTACTTTCGCTTTCAGCTCTCTCAACTAAGAACAGGCGCCATTTTTTTTCCCTCCCCTTTCCTCAAAGCCAAATCACTTTCACTTTAAAAACTCTTTAAAATAGTCCAAAAAGCTTCCAATACTTGCTGTTTAGTGAGAAGTTTGAAATCTTCCTTATTTTTCTTTGTTATTGGTAATGCTGCCGCGCTGTCTTGTTCTGCTTTAAAGCAGAGTTTCCCAGTCGTCCGGAGCTTCAGCGGGGTGAATAGGGAGTCCCACCCTGTTAACTCCCCAGAAGCAAGAAAAGCTTTCTGGGGGTCTCACAGGGGACTCTACCTGCAGCCGCCGGCTCTCCTCTCAAGCCCTTTGCGGTCTCGGAGTTTTTCGAGCCGTTTCAATTGCCGAAACGGCTCTTTTACGGGCGTTCGGGCTGGCGGTCTTCAAAGGACCGTCTGCAACAGCTGACGGCAACAGCGGAAGTCGGGGGCACTGTTCTATGGTGGTTCTCTTCCTACCTCTCAGGGCGCTCACAGGCAGTGTTGGCAGGGGGGCAGAGGTCGGCCCTGAGGCCCCTCACTTGTGGGGTGCCCCAGGGGTTG
Source organism: Ptyas mucosa (assembly GCA_012654045.1). Lineage (NCBI taxonomy): Eukaryota > Metazoa > Chordata > Lepidosauria > Squamata > Colubridae > Ptyas > Ptyas mucosa. Next base: position 109,356 of record WNWU01000314.1, read on the forward strand.
GTGCTCTCTCCTCTTTTGTTCAACATCTATATGAAGCTGCTAGGGGAAGTCATCCGTGGTTTCGGGATAAGGTATCATCAATATGCTGATGATACCCAGCTTTTCATATCCACCCCAAACCAGCCCAGTGATCCCCTCAGCATGATGTCCCAGTGCCTGGAAGCGGTACGGACCTGGATGGGGAGAAACAGGCTTCGGCTCAATCCTGCCAAGACCAAGTGGCTGTGTGTAATGGCACCTCGGCTCGAACAAGATATTCCATCTCTGGTTATAAGGGATGAAGTGTTACCCCTTGTAGATAGGGCGCATAACCTGGGCGTCCTCCTGGATTCATGGTTAAATTTGGAAGAGCATGTTATGACCGTGATCAGGGGGGCATTTGCTCAGGTTCACCTGGTGCGCCAGTTGCGCCCTTATTTGGACTGAGATGCCCCACGCACAGTCACTCATGCGCTCTTCACCTCCCGCATTGAGTACTGCAATGCTCTCTACATGGAGCTGCCCCTGAAGACCACTCGGAGGCTTCAGCTGGTGCAGAATGCAGCCGCCCAGGTAGTGATGGCAGTGTCCTGACACTCCCATGTTACACCTCTCCTGCTCAATTTGCATTGGTTGCTGGTTGCCCTCTGGGTGAGCTTCAAGGTGCTCCTTCCGCCGTGGACTGAAAACGTGGCTATGTCATCTAGCTGCCCTGGAATGATGGGGGTTTTTAATAGAACTTAATTAGGTTTTACTGGATTTTTTGTCAATTTTATTATGGACTTTGTTTTTAATGGTCTCTTTGTTTTGTTTACTGTTGTGAGCCACCCTGAGTCCTGTGGAGATAGGGTGGCATATAAGTCCAAATAAATAAATAAATAAATAAATAAATAAATAAATAAATAAATAAA
>WNWU01000314.1:110255-159413 GCA_012654045.1 Ptyas mucosa
AAATAAATAAATAAATAAATAAATAAATAAATAAATAAATAAATAAATAATTCTTCTTCTTGGTCAAAGTCATGGTATGCCTGCATCTGGAAGAGGAGTGGTTGAAGGGGTGTCTCAAGTTGGAACTGATTGTGATTTGACAGTGTGATGGATTGATGGGTGCAGGGGCTGGATTTGGGATTTTGATTTACTGAGGGGAAACCTGGAACTCTCAGATTTGGGTTTTCCCAGATGTGCCAGTATACCTACTCTAATAAATGGGAGCTTTGAGAAAATGCCTGCCGCGGAGTTTTTAATTGGAGTTGGGTTGTTCTGGAATGCTGACACCACAATCACTACAGAATAGAGCCCCTAGAGGTGTACTTGTGATTTTTCCACTAACATGTTTTTTTTCCAGCTAACCCTTCTCCTATGGACCCCCAGTGTCAGGGTCCCCAGTGGAAAAGTTCCTTCCACCTATAATAAACACCAATCCAGCCTTTGAGATCCCTTCTGCTACTTCTCCAGTGACTTCCTTTTATGTAAACACCAGACTGAAGCAACATGGAAGGGATTTTGCATCAGAAAAGGATAAAAGCCTCAGGTTACCTATGTGGCAGACATTTTCAGACAGGCAGGGATTGTTTTTGTTAAGAAATGGGAGCAGAATTGATTCACCCTCATGAATTATGGACCTCCTGCTTCTGGTTCTGATGCTGCTGTTGTCCCAGCCAGTCCCTGGGAAGCTGAGACTGAAATGCCCACTGAGTTTGGAGCCCCAGGATGGAAAAGAACCATGGAGCTATTACAGCCCTGGAGACCATCTCATTACTATGATCAACACTGTGACAGAGATATTGCATGTAACGCTGCCTTTCAACAGCCCTCCTTCTACTCCTTCTGGTCACTCGTAAGTCATTGAGGGTGATGGAGTTGCATTCCCTCCATATGCAGTTCTAACGCTCTCCTTCTTTTCTTCTTAGTTCACTGACTTCTATTTTACAGAACCTGCTTAATTTCCTGAATGTTTTTGATTTCCATGGCTTTCCTCTTTTGTCTTATTTTGTGGAAAGGACTCAAATACAAAGATGGGGCTAGGAAAAAAAACTGAAGAAAGTTGACAATATTTTCCTCTCTCTGTACAATCCTGGGGTCATTACTTGACTGCTGCCCTGACTGATCCTGGATTTCTGATCAATGTTGGCTTAAGGCTCAGTAGGCTTCTGGAGAGAAAGACGATTAGATTTTACTAAAAGAATTTGTTATTGCTGTTGATGATAATAACATTAATTTTTTTTTTTACAGTAGCCTTTCTTTTGGTTTTGAACAAAAAGTTCGCTTCTTTTTTACCATTCAAGTGGTCAACAAGAATTCTAAACTGCTGCACAATCTCACACTTGGCTACAGCCTCCATGACAACTCTTTGAGCACATTACGCACTTCAGATGCCTTGCTGGACATTCTCTCTGCTGGCGAAGCCAATGTCCCCAACTATAGCTGTGGAAGGAAGGAGAACCTTCTGGCTCTTATTGATGGCGCTTACAGGGAAATCTCCATCCAGATGTCAACATTAGGAGGCACCTACAAAGTCCCACAGGTTTGTGTGTGTTTTGCTCCATATGGTAAAGTGAGTGGTGGGTGGTGGTAGGTGAGGAATAGATGCAATCATATCTTCTCCATGTAATTCAAGAGCTACTTTCACCCTATTGGTGAACAGGGACCTTAACAATTTTAAGGCATTGTCTAACAGATATTGTGTCTAACAGATGTTGTAGCCAAAATATATGCCAAGATCCTCTTAAATTAACTTGAGATTAGGTAGCAAGAATTTTTTGCAGGAGAATAAGATTTTTAGGTAGGGTTAAAAGTTATATGAATTTGTATAAGAAATAAATTATTGACAACAGCTTTGTCTTGAACTATCTAATCAGAAAATGTGTCAGTCAGGCAAACTATGGTTTGCTGCCTTTATAGATGTTAGTGCAGCATTTGACACACTAAACAGAGAAACATAACGGAGGAAATTGATTGCCCTTAAAGTAGAACTCAGACCATTGGCCTGATCCAAGCCCTTTTCTCCAAGCCCCTGCTTGAGAGGGAGGTTTGGGCTCAATGGGACCATGAGAAGAAGGATGGATCCTTAGCAAGAAGGAAGGGAAGGATGCATATTTGAACTCTTGTTCTTCAGTCTGGATATTAATGACTTCCCTGCACTAATAAAGGATTCTGAAGTGCACATGTCTAAAGTGCTAAATGCATATGGAATGCTGATAAAATGATATTATTATCATACTCACAAGCTGGATTGTGCAGACTGTTAAGAAAACTGGCCTCCTACTGACATAATAATTCAATGATGATTGATAAATTAAAATTATGGTCTTTGGAAAATGATCATAGTCAAGATGCCTCTTTGATTGGGAGGCAACAGAGCAAGTAACACCTTTCCTTACCTTGGGAAAACCTTCACTGACACTGGATATGGCTTCCCACATTATCAAAAAAGCCACTTAGAGAAAGGATACAGGTGAATTTACTGCTCGAACTTAAAAAACAACAACATCGCTATCTAATATTCTTTCCATTTATTACAATATCTAATCTCAAAGTTCCCCTCAAGCCCTTATATCGAACTGAAGTTTGGGGTTTTATACATATCATGACTAGAACAAAACCAATCACAGCATCCGAAGAATATCTTAGAGGTGGACAAAAGAATTTCAGCTGTTGTCCTGAGGGCTCAATTGGGAATTTATTCAATTTGTCCTCTTTCAAAAATCAGAACATATAATTATTACAATTAAAGGCATGGAACCTGGGAGCATCCCAAATTCTCTGCGTTGGAGCCGCAAAATTTTAATTAAAGACATCTTGGATTGTATAATTCACAATTTATATGAGGAGATGTATTCCTGCTTCCTCTTGTACAACTGGAGAACAGAGTTATACTATTGGAATGCCAATTGTTTAAAAAGAGAGAGAGAGATCCGTATCTTGGACTGGATATTATACAAATGACCTACTGGGAGCCATAGATTAAAATTACATATATCCTGAGACATCAGAATTTTAAAAATTATACATAACACAGCAAAAGAGTTCATTTGAGATCTGGATATGTGAATCTGATTGTAGTAAATTATAGGAGTGATACAGAAATGATGTACGTTATTTTTATTCTTTCTTAACTTATTCTTGTATCCTGTTTTTATATTCTCTGTTCTACATTATGCATTTTGATATGGATTAATGGCTAGTCGACAATAGATTACTGTAATGTGTACAAGAGAACTAATGAGGAGTTCTTAAAATCTAGTGTTTGGGACTTGACCTAACCCCAAATATAACACAGCTTTCTTCATTGCTTTTTCAGATCAGTGTTGAACCTGTTTCAGACATACTGACTGATAAAAGTAAATTCCCTTTTTTCTACCAGATGCTCCCCAAACAAGGGATCCAGTACCCAGCAATTGTCCAGCTGCTCCTCCATTTCAGATGGACCTTGATTGGCCTCTTTGCTTCAGACACAGAAAAGGGAGAGAATTTCATGAGGACTTTTACTCCTATGCTTGTCAGGAATGGAATTTGTGTGGTTATATCACAACAATTCTCAACAACTGGTCACACAGCACCCCTCAGGGATGCCCTCTTTAAGTGGAGACAAGTCAATGTCTTTGTCCACTTAATAGAATATGATTCCATTTTGGACAAAATTATTCCTTTCCATTTTGCACTCAGGCTTTTGCCAGGATCCATTGAAGGGAAAGTCTGGATCTTGACAGTCCTGGGTCATTTGTCAATTTCAAGCCACAGACTTCTCAAATACGTCCATAGTTTTTGGGCTTTCCATACAAAATACAAGGAGAAATATTATCGTTTTGAACCCTATTTATTTTTGGAACCCCAGCTTGAAGATCACTATTTTCGCTGTTCTCTTTCAAAGCCCATCTTTTCTGTCAAAGGCCGCAGAAGATGTACCCAGAAAGCCCCACTGGAGACCGAATGGAAATGGAACAGGATCTGGGTCGAAAACCACTCCTATTTGTACACTTTCTTTAACACTCTGGCCCACTCCTTGAATGCTGCCTATTCCTCCAGACCGAGGAGGAGAAGCAAGGAGGGCAAAGAGAGTTTGGGGGCTCCAAGGCTGCAGCCGTGGCAGGTATGAGGTCCCAATATGGATCCATCAAACTTAGTTATTTTTTGGAAAGTACCCAAAAGAGATGGAAAGGAACCATCCGAACCTCTTTGTGGTACAAAAGGGCAAAGGCTTTGGCCAGTTTAATCATTCATGGGATAATATCCCAAAGAGTGGGCATCAGGATAGATATATTTAGATATTGAACACTGCTAATTGTAAAAAGGAGATGTGCATTTTCAAATTAATTCCTGGCTTTATGGGTTTGTGATTAGCACTGTTGAAATTTATCTTCATACCCAGTGGTGAAATGCTACCGGTTCACACCGGTTCGAGTGAACTGGTAGTAAAAAAAAAGCTACCCATTCCACTGAACCAGTATTTCTGATGATCAGGTGTGCCGCATGATTTAAAATTGCTAGAAAGCAGGAAATCCTGCTTTCTAGTGAATCTAAATCACGCGGCACAGGTGATCCCCCTCCTCACTGTTCTACTTACCTTCCCAAGCCTCCTTTAGGTACATACTGTGCATGCAAACCGGTTTCAGATTTCACCAAAGTTCATACCCCGTGACTATCCAGCCCAACCTCTCATCTCTTCCAGAACCCCATTTTTTTCTGACTGATGGCTGCTCAATCTTTACATGACGACAGTCAGTGAAGGGGAGACTGAATGTCTCTGCTTTAAAATGGCTCTTCCTTTTAAGACACATTTCTTCTCATTCAACCAGAATCTCCTCTCTGTGACTAGATTCATTTTTCCGTGTCTGCCACTCTGGAATAATGGAGAGTGAGTGAGTTGTTCTTAAGCTTCTGCCTTATGTCTTTCTGTTCTTGGAAGAGGGCTGTATTCTCCCTTCTTCAACTGAGAGGTTGTATTAAGTTGGAAAAGGGGCTCCCAGACTCCTCCTGCGTTTCAAAAATTCTCCTTGTTCTCCTCGAAAGAGCCTTGTGGTACCTGCAGAGGGGCCTGGTACTTGAGTTGGGGTGTCCCCAAACCAGAAGATTTCAGGGAGTTTTCAGGGAGTTTATTGATTTGTTTGTTCATTTATGGTCTGATGCTCTGCACTATTCTATACAATTGACAAATTTTGTCCATTTTGCTTTATCAATGTATGATTGACACATTTTGCTGAATCTTTCTTTCTCACTTTTGAAGATAGTAGTAACTCTTCTTCTTCCAACTAAGAATACCTGCAAATCATGTGGAAGAAAGATTCAAATGTGAAAAGACACATGAGATAAGAAATCAAAATTTCTGCTTTTAACATTTCTGGATCTTTTCATGTTAGTTTCATCCCTTTCTGGCGAAGCATGAGTTTTGCAATCTTTCCAACTTTAATTTGTTCTTGGATCAAAATGGAGATATAGCAGCAGCTCTTCTCCTCAGGACCTGGGCAATTCTCCCAGACATGGAAATAATCTACCAGCCCGCAGGGACTTTTGAAAGAGAGACTCTTATGGTTAACCTAAGTGCTCTTTTACAGACAAACCTGCTCAACAAGGTATGAGAAATATTAGCTCCTTTTCTCTGTTTTCCAAAGCCTTAGGAACCATTTCAAGTCTGCTAAGCCTAATCACCAATGATGGATGACCTTCAGTGAGAATTGAAGGTGGGGAATGATTGTTTTCTTAAACTGCTTGAGAGGCTTCGACATTATATAAGTTTTTGAGGGACACGTTCTCATCACCTCACCTCCAACTCTTCTCACTACAATTCTAGAAAATAAAGAGTTTGTTTTATGCTTGTTTCATCAGCATGGCAGCTACATGAACTGCACAAATAAAGATGCAGAAAACAAAGAGCATCCGGTCTAAAGTTGATAGTCTTACTTTGAAAGGACTTTTTTCCTTTGTATGTTAACTGGGAGGCTGTTTTGGACAACTGTCAGATATAAGATTCTCTAGAAGAAGAAATCTTTGCTTATTCTATTGGTCAAAGCTTTCTTTCTTCATTACAGTTTTTCTCAATTTTAATAAATCTGGTACACAAAAATGTAATAAATCTAAAATATATTCTATTTTAATAAAAACTAAATTTAATAGGAATAAATCAGCATACTTTAAAATCATGGCTTCATAAAGAAGGGAGGAATGCATGTTAATAGGGTCATTAGGAGGAACTGATGGTCACGTAATTCTTAAATATTTTTTTTCGATTTTATCCCTCCACACTTTATTAAGTAGAAAAGTCCTTTCTTGCAATGCAGTATGTCAGAAGCAAAAGGCAGGAACTAAATGAAGAATCTGCCTGTAATTGTGACTCCTACAACCATTTGGAACTAGAGAGAGATTTCATAATTTATCTAAGAGAAGACTAGACACTAATGAGATAACGTCCATTTCTCTCCCCATTTTCCATGGAACACACTTGCTTTGGCATTCCTATTTTTTCTGCTCAGTCCCTGCCTCAGTCCAAATGTGTGGAAAGTTGTCATCCTGGATTTGTCAAGAGGGCTCGAGAAGGAGAGCCAGTTTGCTGCTATGACTGCATTCCTTGTCCGGAGGGGACCATCTCCACTCAGGAAGGTGGGTGACATTGAGGAAAATGGGAGGCTTTGTGGAAATGGAAACATCCAGAACATTTTGATGAAAGTACTGTACATATTGAAATATACATTGAAGCTTACCAGTTTCCTTGTTTATTGTCGAAATGCACAATTTCTTATCTAAGGGGATGAATAACCAAAAGATCTTGAAGTAGGACTAGGAAGAGAAAGGAAAGTAAGGCAGATTGGGCCAGATTTACCATTCCCAGGGAAAACAATTCTTTTGCTTCTTAATTTGGATGTTTTATTTATTTATTTATTATTTTATTTATTTAGTTTGTCAAGCATATATGAGAAAGCAAGTATAAATATGAACATAGCATTTAAACATATAAACAGGTATTGGTATATACATTTATTTTATTTTTTAAATTTATATACCGCCCTATTCCCGAAGGACTCAGGGCGGTGAACAGCCAAGAGATAAAACACACATAGTACAAATGTTAAAAGTCATTTAAAAATACATTAAATATTTTGGTCCACAAACAAATTTAAAACACCCTAATTTATAAAACAAATATAAAACAATTTAAAAGGGAGGTTAGGCCAGACCAGCTTGCTGCAATAAAAATGTTTTGAGGGCACAGCGGAAAGTGCACAAATCCGGGATCCTCTGTATCTCCGGGGGGAGCTCGTTCCAGATGGTAGGTGCCCCCACAGAGAAGGCTTTCCCCCTGTGGGCCGCCAGTCGACATTGTTTGACCGACGGCACCCTGAGAAGCCCCTCTTTATGGGAGCATACTGGTCAGTGAGAGGCTACTGATGGTAGAAGGTGGTCTCGTAGATACCCCAGTCCTAAGCCATGGAGCGCTCTAAAGGTGGCGACCAAAACCTTGAAGCATACCCGGAAAACCACCGGGAGCCAGTGCAGCTTGTGCAGGAGGGGAGTCACATGGGAGCACCACGTTGCTCCCGTAACCACCCGCGCAGCTGCATTCTGGACCAGCTGGAGCCTCCAGGTGCTCCTCAAGGGGAGCCCCATGTAGAGAGCATTGCAGTAGTCCAGGCGGGAAGTGACGAAGGCATGAGTGACCGTACATAATGAGTCCCAATCCAGAAAGGGATGCAACTGGAGGATCAGATGAACCTGATAGAAAGTCCTCCCGGCCACAGCTGTTAAATGCTCTTCTAAAGACAGCCAGAAGTCCAGGAGGACACCCAAGTTGCAAGCCCTCTCTGTGGGGGCCAACAACTCACCCCCAATAGTCAGTGATGCCACCAAGTGACTATATCGGGACATCCGAAACCACAGCCACTCGGTCTTGGATGGGTTGAGCCTGAGTCTGTTTCTCCCCATCCAGATCCGTACGGCCTCCAGGCACCGGGACATCACTTCAAGGGCATCATTGGGGTGATCCAGGGTCACCCAGGGTCACATAAGAAATGAGCACGAATAAATGGGAACAGGGATGGAAGGCATGCTGGTGCACTTATGCACGTCCCTTACAGACCTCTTAGGAATGGGGTGAGGTCCATGGTAGACAGTTTAAGATTAAAGTTATGGGGGTTTGGGGATGTAACCACAGAGTCAGGTAGTGCATTCCAGGCGTCGACCACTCTGTTGCTGAAGTCATATTTTCTGCAATCGAGTTTGGAGTGGTTTGAAGTAGTCATTGACAGGTAGGATGTTGTAGCAGATGATTTTGTGTACTATGCTTAGATCAGACCGTAGGCAGTGTAGTTCTAGGTTGTTCAGGTCCAAAATTTCAAGCCTGGTGGCATAAGGTATTCTATTGTGAGTAGAGACGACTCTTCTTGTGAAATACCTCTGTACTTGCTCAATTGTATTAATGTCCATTATACAGTGCAGATTCCAGGCAGATGAGCTGTATTCAAGAATTGGTCTGGCAAAGGTTTTGTATGCCCTGGTTTGCAGTACAATGTTACCGGAGAAGAAGCTTCGCAAAATGAGGTTAGCAACTCTTAATGCCTTTTTGGCAACGCTGTTACAGTGGGCCCTGGGGCTTAGATCTTTTGAAATGAGTACTCCTAGGTTCTTGACAGTGTGGAGGTCATCTACGAGGTCGCATCCACCCAGTTTGTATTTGGTGTTCTGATTTTTGTTGCCAATGTGTAAGACAGAGCATTTGTTGGTTGAGATTTGGAGTTGCCAATTGCGCAACCATTCTGACACATAGTCAAGGTCGCTTTGTAGGGCAGCAGTATTGTCAGTGGTGTTAAATAGTTTTATGTCATCAGCGAAGGGGACACAGTTGCTTATAATATGATCACAAAGTTCATTTATGTAAATTCGAAAGAGAGTGGGTCCTAGAATCCTGCCTTGGGGGACACCGTTGTTTACTGGTGCGGGGTTTGATAGGACACTCCTTATTTTGACTACTTGTTGCCTGTTTGACAGGAATGTATCTATCTATTTGTGCAGTGATCCAGAAATGCCGTAAGAACGTAGTTTTAACAGTAGTTTGTCGTGTACCACGGAATCAAAAGCTTTGGAGAAATCTATGTAAATTGCATCTATTGCTTTAATCTGGCCGAGTTGTGTAGTCCAAATGTTTCTGTAGTGTAGGAGTTGAAGATTACAGGACAAAATTTTTCTGAAACCAAACTGCTTGTTAGAGAGTAGGTTGTTTGTCTCTAAGTGGAGGGTAATGGATTGGTTAATGATAGATTCCATGACTTTGCAAGTGACATAACATAATGTGTCCCTCCATTTTAACCTTTCTAGATCTTTGAAATTTTAGGAATTATTTTATGTCCATTGCTTTTTCTCATCTGAAACAGATTTTCATCATGTCATCCCCCAAAATTGATGCATAAAAAGTTATATCAAGCAATTAAGGTCATCAACCACCATAAGGAGAAATATCTTCTTGGAGGATTTTGGGCTTTTGGGTTTTTTGTTGTTGTTCTTGTTGTTCTTATTAAACAGTGAAATAGGAACCAGAGCCCCAACCAAAAATAAACCCAGCAGTGGTTTAAAGGAGGGGGGGATCCCTTAATACACAATTGTGATTCAGTTGAAACAGAACTCACAAAAAGCATGGAAAATAGAGGACTAATAAAAATAACAAGGTGAGGATATTGATATACATGGAACTCATTCACAGTTTGAATTGATGGGTAAATCTAGAGAATAGGGAACTAAATCTGTTCATCTGCTAGTTCTTAGAATAAGAAGACTGCAGCTTTCGAGGATGGGAATCAAGAGCCCTAATTAATAAAACAGACCCTCAAATCTGACATATTTGTGGAAGAGTAAAAAAAGACATCCCAAAATAGGCATCCCAAAAATTCCAAGAAAAAAATCACAAGAGTAGACATGTTAAAATACAAACACAAAGGTAAAGCTGAAAATGTGTGAAGCTAATATGTATGGAGACCTTTGGTGTAAGAGGGCCTCCGTTTCCCCCGAGACCTTTGAGGGCTTCTGCTCAGGATGGCTCCCATCTGAGGACCTTCCAGAAGCCATGGAAGACCAGGCTGCCCTGCAGGCTGTGGAGCAGAGGGAGGCTGAGCCCCTGCTGGAGGGGATTTGGGTTATAGGTGGCTTTGGGGCCCATTCAGGACTCATTTTGTCTTTTTAAATAATAAGTAATCTAGAGACACTGGGAGTCAGACAGTCTATAATTTGTATAAATAAATAACAAATTCTTATTAGTTTGTCAGTGTGAGGCATCTAGTTGGGATTAACATGGCAATCCCCTTTCAAATATATTATTTGTTTATATCCCATCATTATTAGATATATTTTTTTCATAACAACTTTCATTCTAATTTTATTAATCCTACCTCATAAACTCAGTATAACCTTTACATTAATTACATGCTTGCTCTCCTGAAATGGTATCAATACATTTAGACATATCTAATTTCATACAAGAAAGCCTCTGGGTAGGGATTACTATTACAATCCAATCGACAGAAAAATGTGGGAACCGTATCTTCTTAGATGCCACTTCAGAAACTCCATCAAGAATCTTGTCAACATCCAATGAGATGAGAGCAGCCAATTCATGGATGGAGAGGCCTGGTGTAGACAATTATGAGGCACCACATTGCACCCCTATTAGCGCTGCTCCCTGTAGCCATTTCAGATTATTTGTAAAGCTACATTTCTCGACCACCCAACTAGATTTCATAGGATAGACATCTTCTGGGTTCAGAATAATGAGAAATGTCATCTGGAAAGACCCAGGACGTTTGCCTAGAAAGATTATCAGATTCGTTATTTACCTGTAATAATGTAGGTTCCTATGAAGGTTCTCAGCATCACACAGGAATAGCTTTAGGTCCTAGGACTTCCTCAAATTTCATAAACCTGAGCTATATAGATTTCAGAAAGTGGTATTTTCTTATTTTCCCCCTATGGAATTCTTAACCAATACATCTCAGAAAATCTCCTTATTATCAGCTGTTCTCCCACAAAAGTATTTCTTGAAAGGTAAAATGATAGATAATTAAAGAAATATTGCTTTTTGACTTTCTCAGATATGGAAAAATGCACCAAGTGTCCGGATGATAAATGCCCAAATGAGGACAGACTCCAATGTATCCCCAAAGTTATAACCTTCCTGTCTTATGAAGAACATCTGGGCATCATCCTGGTCTCTTTTGCCCTGCTCTTGTTCCTAACAACAGGCCTTGTTTTAATCATCTTCATTAAATACCGAGAAACTCCCATTGTCAAAGCCAACAACCGGGACCTCTCCTACATCCTCCTGGTCTCCCTCCTGCTTTGCTTCTTGTCTCCTTCTCTCTTCATTGGTCAACCAAGGAAAGCCACCTGCCTTCTCAGACAAACGGTCTTCAGCATCATCTTCTCAGTTGCTGTTTCTTCTCTCTTGGCCAAAACCATCACAGTGGTGCTGGCTTTCCTGGCCACAAAACCAGGAAACAGAGTGAAGAGATGGTTGGGGAAGAGCTTGGCCAACTCCATCATCCTTTCTTCTGCTGCTGTCCAAGTTATCATCTGCTCCATCTGGCTGGGAGTTTCTCCCCCCTTCCCTGACTCTGATCTCCACTCCCAGCTTGGAGAGATCATCCTGCAATGCAATGAAGGGGCCGTTGTCATGTTCTACGTCACCCTCAGCTACATGGGCTTCCTGGCTGCCATCTGCTTCACGGTGGCTTTCCTGGCCAGGGATCTGCCCGGGGCCTTCAATGAAGCCAAACTGATCACCTTCAGCATGCTGGTCTTCTGCAGTGTCTGGGTGACTTTTGTGCCCACCTACCTGAGCACCAAAGGGAAATACATGGTGGCTGTGCAGGTCTTCTCCATCCTGGCCTCCAGTGCCGGTCTGCTGGTCTGCATCTTCATCCCCAAGTGTCACATTATCATTCTGAGGCCAGGTCTGAACACAAAGGAACAGCTGTCGACCAGAATAAAAATATGAGACAGAAGAATTTCAACTTTTAATATATTCCACAGACCAAATGTAGAAAATGCTCCAAGATGTTCTCCATGCATGAGTGGGCCAACTATTTTTCTTGAAATAAATAAAGGGTGTATGGAAGATTGTGAGGAGACAAATTTCTTGGACAAATGGGAGCATGTTAGCAAGACAGAAATATAGAAGGAATGTATCGAGCAATGTTGATGCCCTCATTTCTCACTGCATTTCACCCAAACTGCTGCGGCAACGCAACTATGATGTTTCTTTTTACTTATACAATAACACTTTCTTGAGGGTAGCAACAATACAAGGGTGAGGACGTTACTTGAGTCTTGCTAATTATGAGTATTCATGCTTACATCATCCATTGAATGAAATATGCATATGTATGATTGTCATTTTCTCCTCCTTTCCTTGGATGTATAAATATGAGTGCATTCTTTCGTCTGTAAATTTTCCTCCCACTATTTTATGGAGGGAAATTCCTCCAGTGGACACTGAATAAATAACTGCACTGAGCCTGGATTATTGGGTTTTTTTGGGTCCTGCTTTTGATTCCACAGAAACTGGTGTCAGGAGTTCATAATCTTCGATCTGCCACCAGGGACAACTGCTGGACCACACCTGTAGGATGAGTGTTGTGAGATTGAACCCATAGCCCTTCCCATTGTCACTTATAGGCCCCATTTAGGAGTGTGTGTGAGGCCACAGTTTGTGTCTAAGTGTCTCTTGTGGCTGGGAAAGTTTGTGGGGTGTTTGTGGTCCCTTCCATCCCAATTCTCAGCCGCCCTGGCCCTGATGTGACCTCAGCTGAGCGATGTCTTGAGGTGTCCAAGAACCGAGGGGGAATTTGGCTTTGGGGGGGGGTCAGAATGACCTTTCCATATTGAATAATAGAGACTGACCCAGAGGCTTTGTGCAAACTCCCTTTTTCCTATTTTCTGAATAGAAGAATTGCCTGAACTGATCCTAGGCAGGGAGGGAAGTGGATGATAGGGCTCAGGCAGACTCTGATTGGGAAAGGAACCTTTCCCAAAGAAACAGAGAAACTTGCTGGGTCCCAGGGCTGGGAGGGGATCCAATGCCCCCATGCAGCCCCAAAGGCTGCAAAAAAGGGAGTGAGTGAAATTGGAAGGGATGATAAAAAAACCTCTTCCTCCTTGGGAGAAGAGGAATTCCTGTATCTGCACAAGGCTGTGACAGATTCCATGCAAACAGAAGCAGGAAAGTGACTTTTTATTTTTGTTAGATTTTTTTCTAGTCTTTTATTATTTTTTCAAATAACTAAAGGAGGCGAACATGTCCAACTCTTCTTCTTCTTCCTCTTTTCTCCACAACAATAACCCTGTGAGGTGGGCTTGTCTGAAAGAGAGTGTCTGTCCCAAGCTTACCCATCTGGCTTTCAGGGCTAAGGCAGAACTTGAACTCAGGATCTCTTGCTTCCTAGCCTGCTGCCTTAACCATTATCAATATTAAGACATGGCGGATTTTGGACAAAGGCCCTGCTGGTCACCATTGCTGCCTTGTCTTCCAGCAAGAGCTGTGAGTCCAGCAGGACCCCAAGTACCCCCCCACCCACCCCAGGTCCTTCTGGGGTAGAGCAGCCCCATCTGAAAGCAAAGGAGAGAAACTCCTGGACACAGAGAGCTCCCCCTCCCAGTCACAGCCCCTCCCTCTTGCCAGGATTCAGATGAGACTCACTGCCTGTAGGGGGCAGCATTCAGTCTGGCCATGAAATCCTCATTGGGCCCTGGGAATTGAAATCAGGGCCTCCTGGTGATTGGCTCAAAGTCCCCAGCTGCTTTTGATACCTAAGGCGGTACTAGAACTCAGAATCACTTACTGATTGGCTCAAAGTCACTAAGAGGCCCTACCTAATTTTCTTCATAGCAAGATAGGTTGGCCACTGCCTTCTTCTCAACCCAACCCTGGTATTTCTTGGTGGTCTCCTAACCCTGCTTAAATCCAGCCCTGCTTAAGCTTTTCCAAATCAGCCTGCTGCTGCATCTTTCAGTTAGTCCTCAACTTACGACCAAAATTGGGATCAGAAATGCCATTGCTAAGCTAGGCGGTCATTAAGTGAGTCGTGCTGAATTTTACAATGTTTATTGCCACAGTTGTAAAGCGAATCACTGCGGTTGTTGAGTGAATCCTGCAGTCATTAAACAAACACTGTTTTGTCCACTGATTTTACTTGTCATAAATCCATGTTGATTGCCAGGCACCCAAATGGCGACTATGTGACCAACATGGAGATGCTGTACTAGTCGTAAGTGTGAGGACCTACCCATCATAAGTGGCTTTTTTCAATGGCCGTGAAACTTGGAACTGTCACTAAATGAATGGATATAAATCGAGGACTCCCGGTAGGATACTTGGTTGGGGACTGTACAAAATTGGATCCATTATTTCTTTAGGCACATTATTCTCACAAGGCCTTTTGAATATGAACCATATCTGATCCTTTATGCCTGTTTCCCTTTCATCTCCCCTGGAGAGGGAAACCTGGACTCTCTGGATCCCTAATACCAGATTCCAGATCCAAGGGACTGTTAGATTAAAAAGGATCAAGCCAAACAGCTCCATATCAATAGAATCAAAATATATGTTTTATTTTATTTCTAAATTAATAAGTCTATCCTTTAATGTTCTTTCTAAGTACATTGTATCACTGGAACACAAACGAGAGTGGTGTACAAAGAGAAGGTGAGTACCTTTTATATCAGGTGGGAGGGGAAAATGGAACATTGCATTATGGGACATGTAGTTTAAATAGAACATGTTATATTGGTGATGTTTATTCCAGATTAAAACACTCTGGTATTTCATCTCAACAGGGACAACGTTCTAATTTCACCCACAAAGAAGGGGCAGAATCTGGGGCTCCCCAACCTCTCCAGTTCCCCCTTCAGAGGGAACCACTCTGGCTGAAGCGAATTTGGGGCTCAAAGCCCCTTCAGAGTCAGTTAATCCATGGATAAGCCACGCCCCCAGGTGAAGGCAGCCGTTGGTGCTTATTTTTCAAATCTAGGCCCAGGCCAATGAGAGCCTTGGCTTGTGACATCAGAGGCTCCTCCTGAGCTCATTGGCTGGAGCTCTCCATGGCAACCTCCATCATCCTTGGGGAGACTGGACCACATAATGGAGGCTCTGCTCAAAATCCCTGGAAAGTGGCTGGACTGGATGGCAGCACAGGGGGCATTGCAGGGCTCCTTGCCTGGACTCCTCAGGAGGGAGAGACCCTTCCCTTTAAGGCAGAATTAAGGGGGGGAGATGAGAGAAGTGGGGTTGAACCAAACACGAAAGACGTGCTGATACCTTCCATGTTATCAGCCTCCATACCTGTCACCAAGCTCCTCATCCACTGTGTCAAAGGTTCTTGTCTCCGGAAAGGGGCTGGGAGCAGCTGGCTTGTGGGGAGGGGGCAGCGATGTGATCAAGGAAAAAAATTGGCTTCAGGATATCCCAGTTGGAGAGGCATTGAGACTCCAAAGCTAGAAACTGACTTGGGGAAATTAACCTAAAACGGGATTCCATTGACCAGATGTAGTTATTTCCCAAACACACTTGCCTGGTGATTGACATTTATATATTTTTTATTACTCAGATTTTTATCTGCCTTTATTCTTTCTCTAAATAGGTCAAGGCAGTGAACACACTGAAGACTCCTTCATCCTCACAACATGCTTGTGAGGTAGGTCCAAGCTGAGAAGGAGGGACTGGCCCAAGGTCACCCACCAGGCTTTCGTGCCTTGGATGGGACTGGTAAGTATTTGGAGGGGGGAACTTTCCTAATCCGAATGGTCACACACACACCCTTTCCCTGTGGTCAGAAGCCCCCTAGCAGTGCCAGAGATGGCCGAATTGGTCGATCGCTGATTCTGACTCCTTTGGAGAGTTTTGATAGGCGATAGGCCTCAAATTGGAGTCAGAATCAAATGGGAAGTCAGGATAGTTTGAAAAGAGATCAGTTGTGATGGATTATGTCAGTGTTTCTCAAGCTGGGCCATTTGAAGGCATCTGTGGACTTAAGGCCGATTAACAAAATATCCCCTGAACTGAGAGAGGAAGTGACTGTCCATTTTTCTCTCCATTTTTCAAACAGGTAAGCACCAGGGTAGAAATGGTCCCATCCTTGGGGTATCCTTGGGGTATCTCTCAGTGAGCAGTGATGGCCTCCATCTCCAGATTAACCAGCTGAGAGATTCCTTTGACTTTCAGATCCAGGAATTCAAGAAAGACATACATCAAATGGAAGAGCAGCACAGTTGTCTCAAGCAGACAGTGAATCAACTTCAGACCACTACAGAAGACCTGCAGAAAACTCTGCTGGAGAACAAAGGAAGGTTGGACCATGCCAACATGATGATCTACCAGTTAGAGCTAGAGAACAAATCTTTGGTGAAACACACTGAAGAATTCCAGAAAGAAAAGTCTGACGTTACTAGCCAAGTGGACTTCCTCAAACTTCAGAAGGCTGCCTTAGAACCTCTGAGAAACTTCTCAAAGAGGTCTAACCTTCTTAAGAATTTAAGAAGCACCTCTAGAGTCTTCAGCATGGACTGGCTAAGAGGAATCAAAGTTCCACTTTGTGGAGAAAAGCCACTCCAGCCAACTGAAGCAGAAAGTCATCCCTCTTCAAAATATGAGGGAAAATGAGAAGAAGCACATCAACAATCTTCATCAGAAGCAGACCTGTGCTTACCAGTCCACAATGGAAGACCAGCAGAAAACTCTGGAGGACAACAGAGAAGGAGTGAACCATGTCAGAATAGTGATCCAAGAATTAGAGCTGCAGAAGAGATGTTTGGAGAAAGATAGTGAAGATCTCCACAGGGAGGTCACCAGCCAAGTGGGCTTCTTCAGAAATGATGTTGGCACTCCTGAGTGACCAGCACATGGGACAACTTTGCTGACACTCTCTCCCCATACCTGGAATGGAGGAATGGTGGCCTTTTACCTATTTGAGAAAGAAAAAATGATTCTTCCCCTCCCTTCCCTTGACTTGCCAGCCAGTGTGCCAGGGGAGTCATGTGAGCCCCACCCTTACCAGGTGAAGCCCCTCCCTTACCCCCACCTTGCCAGTCACTGCAGAACTGTCAGCTGAGCTGAAAACCTCCCAGCCACTGAGCATCAGGACCTGAGAGCACTGAGGAATCCAAGGGCTCTGAGCCAAGAAGGAGGGTGGTGGTGATGGCTGTGGCCGTGGTGAGGTTGGTAGCAGTGAGTCCCCAGACTCAGCTCCAACCTTCAGAGTGCCACCTGAGGCCAAGGAGTAGCAATGATGAGAGTGAGGGCTCTGCTGTTGGGAGAACTGAGAGTCTGGTCAGAACTGGATTTGGGAGCCAGAACTGAGCACCTGAACGAGCTGAGCAGCAGGGATCCGGGCAGCCCGCAAGTTGCCTGGGTTTACATCCTCATGGTTTACGTCCTCATGTCTTGCCTGAATCCAGTCCATAAATTACACACGAGTGGATGGCCTCCAGGAGCCCCTTCTCTGTTCCATCATCCAGCAGGTCCGTCAACTACAATTCCAAGAAGACCCAAGGTTGGGTGGCCCATAGGTCAGAAGCATCCATGATGATGCAATCAGCTGGGAATTCTGGGAGTTGTAGCTGAACCTGTCAGGTGTGCCTCCTTTCAATACTCAAGAAAGGTTGACCTTGAGTGGTTATCCGCGTTCTTCTCAGCTTCAGAGAAAATGCTGCAGAAAACTTTCTCTCCTCTTCTCCACCAGCTCACTTCCCCTCTCCCAGACATTCAAACAGCTCCCCCTCCCCCGGTTACAATGGCAGCCGAGCAAGCAAGCAATAAAAAGGCTGAGGCTGACAGACCCTATCTGAAATGCCAAGCTGAGGAAAGCCATCCCAGGGACAGATTAAGACACCTCATGGATTCCCTCCTGGAGATCAACACTATGTTTGCACCCTGGAGCTCTTGCCCCTCTCCCTGTCTCCTTCCTCAATTCCAGGAAAGAGGAAGTATCTCCTGCAATTAGTCATCCTGATTGTGTGTCTTCTCCTGCCTTTGCTGCTCTGCACAAGCCACTCAGAAGAATCCTTCAACCCTCCACAAAATGTCAACAATGAAGATGGGATCACCATAAGATTTGCTTAATGACCACATGATTTTCTTGACTACCACACTCATTTGCTTAACAACTGTGACAAACAGGTTGTAAA
This sequence comes from Ptyas mucosa, assembly GCA_012654045.1. Classification (NCBI taxonomy): domain Eukaryota; kingdom Metazoa; phylum Chordata; class Lepidosauria; order Squamata; family Colubridae; genus Ptyas; species Ptyas mucosa. The sequence goes on from WNWU01000314.1 coordinate 128,460, forward strand.
ATGAGACAGAACTAGGTTAACAACTGCCCTGCTTAGCAACAGAAATTGTGGTCATAAATTGTGGTCATTTATTGCCTGCTAGTCCATTGAAATTTAGCTTCAGAGATGTTCAGGATCTTGTAATCAGAACTTCCTCTTTCTTCTCCCTTTGCACGCTTCTGGGGAGCCTGGAGCAAAGTCCTTGGTAGGGCTTATTTCTGGGGCTTCTGGGGCTGGAAGGAGCCAGAGGTGACTGAGGTGAACCCACCAGGTCAGGCCTTCAAGGGTTGCACTGCTGGGCTTCTCGTCTTGGGGGGGGGAGAGAGACCCTCTTTCCTCTGATGGAGTTTGTGACACACCTGATCTCTTGCTTGCAACTATTCACACTGTGAGCCACAAGGATCCAAATCTTGTCAAGATGTAGTCTGACTCTCCCTTGGGGTTCCTCCACGAACATCTTCTAGAGTCCAGTCTCAACCTAGCCCATGCATTAGGATAAGAACTAGCTGTTTGAAGTGTCCTTATCACCCAAAAAGGCGATGGAAACAGGATGGTGGATCTCATGGAGAAGCTTCTTTAACAGGGCAGGAGTAACTATGGGAAAGGTGAGCTAACTAGGTCTCATTGGATGAGAACATCTAAGCATCTGGCTTGGTAGGATGGCCAATGGCTCTCGTGGAGACTATCAAACAACACAGTGGAGAAATCCAAAAATTCTCCCTATCGGTTCTGTGGGCGTGGCTTGGTGGGTGTGAGTTGGTGGGCATGTAATGGGGTGGGCATGGCCAACTTGACATCACTCATGTCACTCAATGTTAGAGCCAGGAGCTGCACATTCTGAACCACATTCTGCCCTTCTGAAGCACCCAACACTTTGAGTTCCCCTCTGACATCTGGCTTGACTGCCCAAGCAAACCTCAGAGCCTTCTCTTGCCCTGCTCTCCATCCTGGAGGACTGCACATCCCCCTCACCAATCCTTTTTACAAATTGCCCGCCCCGTTTCTGCAAAGGCAGAACCCTCCCCCCCGCAGGGTGGATCCAAAGAGGGGAGGGGGATGCTGCAGAAAAGGCTGCCTTTCACCGAGGCCATGTGCCTCCAATGCTGGCTCCATGGGGCTTGGGGCTCTGAAGCAGACCACTGGCTTCCCATCCAGCCACCTGCCTGCTGTCTTTGCAGATTGGCCTGGCCAACTGCTGGCACTACTCCGGGAACTCAGCCTATGGAGTCCGGTGCTCCAGGGAAAGGAGGCTCGGCCACGGCACCACTTCCTGCTGGTGAAGAATTGGAGCAAGAGGCATGGAAGGTGCTGCTGGCTGGCCCAAGGTGGTGGCACTTATCCAGACAGGCCAATGCGGGTAGACCAGGTTGCCACCCTTGTAGTCATGCGGCCAGACAGAGCAGGACATGGTGCGGGCAGAGAGGATGATGCAGCCCCCGCCAAGGCTGCCCTAGCCAAGCTATCACCACGCCTTCCCAGCAAAAGGTGGCCCGGGGCCACCTTGCCTGCTGCCTCCATGTGCTGCACTTGGAAGGGGCTGCCACCACTGCTCTCACCACCCTCCCTACCTGCCTGGCTGCAGATGTCCACCTGACCTCCTGAAGCACCGCTGCCACCATTTGCTTTTGTTTCATGGTGGGAGAAGGAAGAAAGGCTGGGCTCAGATACTGTAACGTGAATCAGCAGCAGCAGTACTGGTGGTGGCTGTGAGAGTGGTGTACCCGATTCTTTCAAGCCCCCTTTCGACTGCAGGGCAGCTGCTGGATCAGAGCAAGGTGAGGAGGGTGGTAACCCAGTGAAGGAGAAGGAGGGCCAAGTGAAAGGAGCAGCCTTCTCTGTGTCTGGGGTGGGTGGGGGCTGCTGGAGGTGGGTGGAAGCATAAAGGCTTGTAAGGATGCATGGCTCAGAAAGGGCTTCTGGCAGGCAGCTCTCCAGCCAGAGGAGCTTTCCCACCCACCCCCTTTTCCTGTTTCTCTTGCTGGATCATTGCAGGGGGAAGAAGAATCTAATTTTGTTGCTGCCCATTGCAGCTAGGAATCTCAAAGCATGTGTGAGCAGGTGACCGGGTGACTGGGTGGGCGTGGGCAGGGCCATCAGGGATGATTGCTACCAGTTCAGCAAACTGATACCAATAGTCCCTAAGGTTCACCTGAACCGGTGCGAACTGGTAGGATTTCACCCCTGAAACAACATAGTTGGAGTTTGGCTCCCACAGAATCCATCTTATCATTTTCCTATTCATTCTTTCAGACATACAAAAGACATACACTTATCAGTATGAATAATTGATCAAATGATTTCTTCAAAGGTGTCAAATTCATTAGCAGTTGCTGAACAACAAATTTCTCTGAATGATTTTCACAGAGTTCTCTTTAGCAAGATTTATTGAAGTGAAAAGGAAGAGTTACAAGAATTCCAGTCATTCAAATATTTCCCATTTGTAAACTTGTAGATATGATTTCCTTTGATTCCTGAATACTAAATAGAAATAATTGATGTGTTCTTTTAAATAAAAGGACATTTTACAATCCCTTTAAATATCAGGTGTTATGTCTCATGTTTTATATTTGTTCTGGCTGTAAGATGCTCTTTTGTGTTCAAGTTTGGCCTCAGAATGATAATGTGACACTTGGGGATGAAGATGCAGACCAGCAGACCAGCACTGGAGGCCAGGATGGAGAAGACCTGCACAGCCACCATGTATTTCCCTTTGGTGCTCAGGTAGGTGGGCACAAAAGTCACCCAGACACTGCAGAAGACCAGCATGCTGAAGGTGATCAGCTTGGCTTCATTGAAGGCCCCAGGCAGATTCCTGGCCAGGAAAGCCACCGTGAAGCAGATGGTAGCCAGGAAGCCCATGTAGCTGAGGGTGACGTAGAACATGACAACAGCCCCTTCGTTGCATTGCAGGATGATCTCTCCAGGCTGGGAGTGGAGGTCAGAGTCAGGGAAGGGTGGAGAAACTCCCAGCCAGATGGAGCAGATGATAACTTGGACAGCAGAAGAAGAAAGGATGATGGAGTTGGCCAAGCTCTTCCCCAACCATCTCTTCACTCGGTTTCCGGGTTTTGTGGCCAGGAAAGCCAGCACCACCATGATGGTTTTGGCCAAGAGAGAAGAAATGGCAACTGAGAAGATGATGCTGAAAACCGTTTGTCTGAGAAGGCAGGTGGCTTTCCTTGGTTGACCAATGAAGAGAGAAGGAGACAAGAAGCAAAGCAGGAGGGAGACTAGGAGGATGTAGGAGAGGTCCCGGTTGTTGGCTTTGACAAGGGGAGTTTCTCGGTATTTAATGAAGATGATTAAAACAAGGCCTGTTGTTAGGAAGAAGAGTAGGATAAAGGAGACCAGGATGATGCTCAGATGTTCTTCAAAAGACAGGAAGGTTACAACTTTGGGGATACATTGAACTCTTTCCTCATTTGAATATTTATCATCTGAACACTTGGTGCATTTTTCTGTATCTGAGAGAAGGAAAAAGCTTTAACATTCTGCCCTTTAAATATATAAAAATATACAGCTAAGTCTATGAAGTTGGAAGAAGTCCTAGGATGATAATTACTTCCTGTTTAATGTGCAGAATATTCATAGGAAACTATATTATAATATAATATAATAACAGAGTTGGGAGGGACCTTGGTGGTCTTCTCATCCAACCCTCTGCTTAGGCAGGAAACCCTACAGCACTTCAGACAAATGGTTAGCCAACATCTTAAAAACACCCAGTGTAGGAGCATTTACAACTTCTGGAGGCAAGTTGTTCCACTGATTAATTGTTCTAACTGTCAGGAAATTTCTCCTTAGTTCTAAGTTGCTTCTCTCCTTGATTAGTTTCTACCCATTGCTTCTTGTCCTGCCCTCAGGTGCTTTGGAGAATAGATTGACTCCCTCTTCTTTGTGGCAGCCCCTCAGATATTGGAAGACTGCTATTATGTCTCCCCTAGTCCTTCTTTTCATTAAACTAGACATACCAAATTCCTGCAACCGTTCTTCATATGTTTTAGTCTCCAGTCCCCTAATCATCTTTCTTGCTCTTCTCTGTACTCTTTCTAGAGTCTCCACACCTTTTTTACATTGTTATTAGAGGTAAATAATGAATCAGGTCATCTTTCTAGGTAAACATCCTGAGTTCTGCCACAGGGCATCTCTTCATATGCCAAATTTGAAGGATACTATATTTTGAAATTTAGTTCACAGGCAGAAAAAGTTTGTCCTGCAAATAATCCAGAAAGGGAACTGAAAAGGAAAGTTAAGAGGGATGCAATGTGTTCCAGCCATAACAATCCCCACTGTCTCATTCTGGACCAGCAACAGCTTCTCAGAGATCCTCAAGGGGAACTCAAGTAGAACCCATTGCAAGAAGTCTTTCAGGAGGTGAATTTAAGACAATTCATCAAGCTTCAAAGAACTCAGATGTTCCTAGAAAGGTAAGCTTAGGAAGACTCATATACTGTATATACAAAAGGAGAAGAAATATTTTCTCTGCTATTAGTAAAGCTTGTCCACCCTCTGCCACCCTTTCCTCCCATCTCTTCCCAGCCCCTCCTTCCAAGTCTTTTTGCTTCCCTTTAGAAAAGAAATTGTGCAGGTTTAAAATAGCTTAAATCTGTCCTTCAAGTTGCACTTTCATGGAAAAAAGCCTTCCCTTCCTCCAGTGTCACCCACCTTCCTGAGTGGAGAAGGTCCCCTCTGGACAAGGAATGCAGTCATAGCAGCAAACTGGCTCTCCTTCTCGAGCCTTCTTGACAAATCCAGGATGACAACTTTCCACACATTTGGACTGAGGCAGAGACTAAGCAGAAAAACAAGGAATGCCAAAGAAAAGATGTTAGGACTTGCCGTCCATGGAAAACGGAGATAGAAATGGATGGAGACAAGTAGCCTCTGGTCTTCCCTGAGGTAAATGTAAAATCTCTGACTACTTCTAAACAGATGCAGGAGGTATAACAACCAGCAGATTCTTCATTTAGTTCCTTCCTTTTGCTTTTGGCATCTAACCTTGCAATGAAGGATTTTTCTATTTACTAAAATCTGGAGGGATGGAACTGAGAGATGATTTAAGAACTCAGTGACAACAAGAGGATTCCTTCTCATGTCTTCATAAACAAACATACCTTCCTCCACTCTTCATGGAGCCTCCCAAGCAGTCTAAGGAGACAATCAGGTTTCTATTCCCCAGATTCAATTCTCAGTGATGGTCAGCCATCTTGGGGACTAGGCTGAGCCCACTTCAAATGGGATCTCAGGCTTTGGAAAACAGAGAAAAGACATCAATATTTCTCCCACCTTATTGAGCAACTTTAGCCATGAAAGAGCATCTTGGTTGATAATAAATCGCTGTCGTTGAAAATATGCCACAATCTCTTTCCTGGGATCCTCACTGGGGAGAACCAACAAGCTGTCAATGCTCAGATCTGCTGCTAACTCTCCATTTTGATCTAAGTACAATTTTTTCTCAGAAATATTCCAAAATTCATTCTTCTCCAGAAAGGGATGGAACTGGGATTGAAATCCAAGAATTTGAAAAGCACAAAATTTCATTTCTTATCACATATTTGAATTTTTCTTCTACAGTTATCTAACTTGCAAGCTTGCTTAATTGGGAGAAAAGGTGTTACCACTATCTTCACAAGTGAACAAAATGATTTAAAAATTGTCAATCATATGCTGTATATATTGAGAAAATATAATAGACACAATTGGTCTTTTATTGGTAACATTATAGGGCAGCTGACAAACAAATTGAAAAACAGAAAAAAGAGTTGTTTCTTGCGAGCAACAATTTGATGACCAGAAAGCATGGATTGGTCAAGAACAAAGTTTGCTAGCCTAATCTTCTCCCTGGTAATCCAGATGGGAAACACAAGCAGATGGGCTAATTCTACTTTATTGTAATCCTACATTAACAGAATTTTGTAAGTCTGAAAGTACAAATCTCCCACCAACTCTTTTCATATCCTGAAAAGTGAGGGAGGGTCCTTTCTGAGCTTCAGTTTCTGCCCTTTTATGCAGCTGCAGGCTCCTTTCCTCTTCTCTGACCCTTCCCCAGGCAGCCTCTCTTCTGCCAAAAGTTATCTTCATAAATCATTACACTTCCTAAATAGTTTACAGGAAAGGTGGGGATATAAGATATGTGCTGTAAAATTCATTCTCACATATTACATTTCTTATAAAAATACTACTGATACAACTTGATCTCAGGAAAAAGAAACAAACAATTTTGTGATGTGATTAGAAACCTATTTAAGCGAGCCATGGATGGTATGATAATTAAGTGGATAAAAACTGTCTTAAAATGGTACTCAAATAATTTTTTGTCTTTTTAATCTTAGTCATAAAAATGTGAAATTATGAATAACAATTTGCTATTGATCATCAATTTTTCTATGTTGCCATTAACACTGTAGAGTTGATATATCTCTGTCATATAAGATTTGTACAATTCTCAGGCAAATATAATTTGATCTGATTTCAATATTACATAGTTCCCAGAAAAATATTTATGATTTCCTGGTAGAAACAAGTGTATGAGTAAAAAGCAGTAGAAAAATACCTGGGTTTTAGGGTTTGATCAGTTATGCTATCTCATATAAGAACATTAATGATGCACTGGATGAAGGATGATGCCAAGCTTGATAAATTTATAAGGGAGCCAGTTTGGTCTAGTGGTTAAGGCACCAGACTAGAAAGCAAAAATCTGTGAGTTCAAGTCCCACATTGGTCATGGAAGCCAGCTGGATGATTTTGAGCCAGTCACTCTCTCTCAGCCCTCTCTCAGCCCAACTCATCTCATAGGGTTTTTATTGTGGGGGAAATCAACACAACTACTCCTTGGTGCTCAACTGCTCCTCTTTTACTCTTCTGGAAAGGCTGCAATCCAAATTCCTAGGAGCTATATTTCAGGCAGTGCCCTGCCTCTCAAATGTGACACTAAGGAAGGAGGCAGGACACACCAAAATTGAAACAGGTGCATAAATTTACATTTTTGCACCTTGGTTAAAATTACTCTTTTCCCCTACAGATTTGAGTTCTCTCCTTACAGAAGACAATTTTGAATCGGGGAGTTCAGGGCCTTCTTACAAAAACTCCAGTATCCTGGCTTCTCCAGGGAAGGGCTTTTAATGATGGGAGATGAGTTAGTGCACTTAGTGAACGCAAACAAGGCATCAAAGATCTGGAAACCCAACAAGATTGGGCTGCTCTTCCCAAGAATGTTTATTTGAGCAGTCAAACTCCCCTTTTAAAACAGCAAGATATTTATATCAAATAACCATGCCAAAATTTTATTTGTAATGCTGGTCTGTGATTGTAATAAACATTGATTGATTGAAGGAGGAAGCTATGTTGGATCTATTTGCCACCTTGAGTTATTTATAAATAAATACATGTTTAAGAAAATGATCCTAAAATCGTACTTGAGTGCAAACTTAAAGTGAGTCTTGAGAAAAGACAAGGAGAAGATTATGAGAGCAGCTTCTCTAACTTACAAACTCTCCCAGTTGGACAAGGGAGGATACAAGACTCTTCCAATAACTGAAAGAGATTAGACAGAAACTCCAGATCTGCTCACTGTAATTCCGAAGTGTCAGACAGGAGCAATTAGATGGTCCAAATCTGTTGACCTTTTGCAGCATAAGAAGGTTGAAAAGGTTCCCCTCCTTCTCCTCTGGATTCCTTCTCCAAAAGAACTAAGATTAATGGATTCATATCGGGACCCCTTACCTGCCATGGCTGCAGCCTTGGAGCTCCCAACCTCTCTTCGCCCTCCTTCCTTCTCCGCTTTGATCTGGAGGAATAGGCAGCATTCAAGGCCTGGACCAGAGTCTTCATCATACTGTAATCATGGTAGAGATTTGGGATTTGGATCCTGTTCCCTTTCTCTTGGGTCTCCAGTGGAGCTTTCTGGGTGCATATTTTCCGGCCTTTGACAGAAAAGGTGTGCTTTGAAAGAGAACAACGAAAATACTGACGTTCAAACTTATTTTCCACAAAGAAGTAGGGTTCAAAAGCATCATCCACTGGCCTTTCTTTTGCCCCAATCTCAAAGATCCAAATGCTATGGATGTATTCAAGAAGTCTGTTCTTTCTTATATTATACCCTACAAAATTAGTGAGGATCCAGACTTTTCCTTTAATGCTTCCTGGCAAAGTCTTAAGTGTTGAATGGAAAGAAAGAATTCTGACTGTAATGGAAACCTGTTCCATGAAGTGAACAAAGACATTGACTTGTCTCCATTTAGAGAGGGCCTCCCCGAGGGCTGCTGTATGTTCAGTTGTTGAGAATCGTTGTGATATAACCACACAAATTCCATTCCTGACAAGCATAGGAATGAAAGTCCTCATGAAATTCTCTCCATTTTCTGTGTCTGAAGCAAAGAGGCCAATCAGGGTCCATCTGAAATGGAGGAGCAGGTGGACAATTGCTGGGTACTGGAACCCTTCCTTGGGGAGCAGCCAGTAAAAAAAGGGGAATTGACTTTTATCACTCAGCGCCTCTGAAGCAATTCTATCACTGATCTTAAAAAGTAACCAATAATGCTGTGTTATAATGTGGATCAGATCAACTCCAAAATATTAGTTATTGACAAATCCAACTTTGTTCTAATGAACATATTAGAATAATTTGTTCCTTAGTCATTGTATAAAATATTTAAGACAGAATATTAACAAGATTGTATATAAAAATGGAAAGTAAAAAAAAAACAGAAATTAAATAAAAAAATTAATAAAAACACAATGCAGATTTCTATATCACTCCTACAATTCCCACAATTAGATTCAAATTTGCAGATGTCAGATAGTGTTTTGATCTAATAAATGTCTGTATTATATGTTATTTTTCAGGACTGCAATGCCTTTCTCTGATTCCATATCTGAGATTCTTTGTGGAGACAGGGAGACTACAACTCCTAATACAAATTGTCAGTTGTACAATCCAAGAAGTCTTTAACTGAAATTTTGTCTCTTTTAACAGGCACAATTTTGGGAGTCAGACAGTTTCAATAGCTTTAATTTTAAACTAATAATTATATACCCTGAATTTATACAAAGCAGAAATTGTGTAAATTCACAATTGATCTCTGAGGGCAGCAACAGATATTCTTTCATCCACCCCAAAGATTCTCCTCAGATGCTGTGATTGGGTTTTTCCAGTAGTGGCATTTATTAAATGCCAAACATAAGCTTGATATAAGAATACATGGGTTACCTTGGCCTTATATTCTTTAATAATTGGGGTTGAGGAAGGTGGAGAGCTATGATGTTTTAATTTTTAGCACTAGATTCACTCTTGCCCGTAGTCTAAATGAGATTTGAGATTGAGGGATCCAAGATTCAGTCCTCAGAGAAAACTAACCCAGGAAAGAAAAGGTGTTACTTGCTCCACTGGATTATAATCAAGTAGGTATCTATGGCTATGATGTTGTTTTCCAAAGACCATAACTTTTGAATTTGATTTATTAATAATCAAATTACTATTACAGTAGGCTCCACATATTCTTAACAACCTACACAATCCAAATTATGAGTATGATAATATCTTATTATCAGCGTAAATCAAGATGTTTCAATATATATTTATTACCATAGACATGTGTAATTCAGGATTCTTCATTAATGCAGATAAATTATTAATATCTATACTGAATAACAAGGTTTCAAATATCCACCCTTCTCTTCCTCCTTGGTAAGTATCGATCCTTCTTCTCAGGGCTCCATTGAGCCCAAACCTCCCTCTCAAAGAAGGGCTTGGAGAAAGGGCTTGGATCAGGGCCAACAGTCTGAGCTCCATTTTAAGGGAAATTAATTTCTCCAAAAATATTTCTCCTTTCGTAGTGCCAAATGCTGCACTAACATCTATAAAGCAAACAAACCATGTTTACCCAATTGACATATTTTGTGATTAGATATTTCAAGCCAAATCTGTTCTCAATATTAGATTTATACATTATATAAATTTATATAACCTAACTCTACCTAAAACCTTCTTGTTCCTTTGCAAGTAATGCACTTTTCTTCTACTTTATCTGAAACTTACCTAAGAGGAATATGACATATATTTTAGCCACAGGATCTATTACAGCAGCTGTAATTGCTAGAGACCTTTATATTCCATTTTTTATATGTATAGACAGTACTATTGCCAACTTGATTCCAATTGGATAAGGCAGATATTATTGATATGTGAAAATGAACATGCTAATGGTGTACCTCAAAACCTCAACTATTTTCAATAGTTGAATATTTGGTAGAATATCCTCTACAGGGACCTTATGGCTCTTCAGGCTTTTAATGATGAATTTGTACATGAACATAATAGACTAAAACATAATTGACATGTCCACTAATAATTCTGAAAAGCAGTTCTTGAATTCCATGGAGAAGATATTGGATCTATTGCTCATCCCCCACCACCCCACTGACCTTACCAGGCTGAGAATAACACACACAAACCTGGGGGACTTTGTAGATGTCTGCCAATGTTGACATCTGGATGGAGATGTCCCTGCCAGCTCCATCAAAAAGAACCAGAAGGTTCTCCTTCCTTCCACAGCTGTAATTGGGAACATTGGCTTCTCCAGTAGAGAGCATGTCCAGTAAGACATCTGAAGTGCGTAAAGTGCTCAAATAGTTGTCATGGATATTATAGCCAAGTGTGAGATTGTGTAGGAGCTGGGAATTCTTGTTGTTTGTTTGAATGGCAAAAATTAATCGTAGCACCTTTATGGAACCAAAAACATTCCTATTGTAAAAACAATGTTTGCAGTATTATAGTAAAGAGCAACAACAAATTATTTTTAAAATATATAATACTCCACAAGCCTACTGAGCTTTAGGCCAACACTGACCCAAAACCAGTGATTATGCAAATATGGGAATGGGCTGAGGAGAGGCAACTACAACTGTTTCTATCACTACTTAAACAAAGTTTAAATGACGTGATTCAAAGTATTTAAGTAATGAACTCAGGATGGACCTGAGAAAGGAAAATAATCTGGATTTTCTTTAAATTTTTTTCAATCCCATCTTTGGATTTTAGTCTCTTCCGCAAAATAAGAGAAAAGAGAGAAGCCATGGAAATCAAAATCATTCAGCAAATTAGACAGGTCCTGTGGTATAAAAGTAAGTGAAATAATAAGAAAAGAAGGAGCGTGTTAGAATTGCAAATGGAGGGAAAACAACTCCATCGTTCTTTAGGCAATTGAAGCCATGTTGAAAGGCAATTTAAGAAGAAATATTTCTTTTGCAGTAGTGACTGTACTAATGTACAGCTCTCCTGCCCTGTAAGGTTCTTGTAGGTATTTTTCAGCCATGGAAATCAGAACCATTCAGGAAATTTGACAGGTCCTGCAGTATAAAAATAAGTGAAATAAGAAGGAAAGAATGAGAGTGTCAGGACTATCAATGGAGGGAATGCAACTCCATCATCCTGAATTACTTACGAATCAGATTGAATAGAAGGAGCCACGATGAAAGGCAACATTCTATGCGATACTTCTCTTTCCGTTCTGACTATACCAAGGAGATGATCTCCTGGCCTGTAATGACTCCATGCATTCTTTCCATCCTGGTGCTCCAAACTCAGCGGGCATTTCATTCTCTGCTTCCCAGAGGCTGGCTGAGACACCAACAGCAGCAAAAGCAGAAGCAGGAGGTCCATCATTCAAGGGGTGAATTAATCTGCTTCCTGTTTCTAACACAACAACAGGAACAATTGGAAAAACTCAAAGAATCTCAGAAGTGCCCGTGGTTTTCCTGATATCAACAGAGAACCACTCAGTTTCATCTGGAAAGGAGAGAAAGGAATTTATCTTTTTCTGATACAAGATCCTTTGCCTGTGGCTTCAATCTGATGTCTACAACAAACTCAAAAACTGGAGAAATAGCATCACGGGTCTCAAAGGTCCAGATAGTCATGATTACAGTGAGAAGCAACTTCTCCTCTTGGGATCCTGAACTTTTTCTGGGTTCCATGTGCAGAGGAGAGGCTGGAGAAAAGCTTGTTTGTGAAAAGTTACAGATACACCCTTGAGGTAGGGGTGAAATGCTCCCGGTTCGGATCAGATCGCCCGATCCGGTAGTGATGGAGGCGGGTGGTTCGGAGAACCGGTAGCAAAAATCCCTGCCCCCCTCCATGCCCAGCTGATCCACACGATCATCAGAGACTTTTTTTTTCTTTTTAAAAGCATTTTTTCTACAACCTCTTCGGCTGAAAAAATGCTTTTAAAAGTTAAAAAAAAAGCCTCTGATGATCGTGTGGCTCATCTGGTATCGTCAGAGGCTTTTTAAAGCATTTTTTCTACAACCTCTTCGGCTGAGGTTGTAAGAAAAGTGTCCCCAATACAGGTAGTCCTCGACTTATGACCACAATTGAGCCCAACATTTCTGTTGTTAAGGGAGACATCTGTTAAGTGAGTTTTGCCCCATTTTATGACATTTCCTGCCACAGTCATTAAGTGAATCACTGCAGTTCTTAAATTAGTAACCTGGTTCTTAAGTGAATCTGGCTTCCCCATTGACTTTGCTCTTGAGACAGTCACAAAAGGGGATCACATGACTTTGGGACACAGCAATGGTCATAAACATGAATCAGTGGCCAAGCATATGAATTCTGACCACGTGACCATGGGGATACTGCAAAGGTCGTAACTGTGGAAAACGGTCATAAGTCACATTTTTCAGTATTGTTGTAACTTTGAACAATCACTAAATGAACTGTTGTAAATTGAGGACTCCCTGTGTATCCTCTTGTTCAGCTTCTCTCCAATGAATTAAGATCCTTCGGAGTTCCCATAATCCTCTGACTCATTGGCCAACAGGTTCAACGTCAGGAAACAAACCATGGTTAAAAGTTGCAAATGTGAATGTGGCCATTGGTGAAGTAACTGGGTTAAATGGGTTGTGTGGATCTCACCAGAGTCAGTTGGGTGTGGTGGTTGTTAAATCCCGGGGGACCCTGAGTTCCAGTCCTGCCTCGGGCACTAAGCCAGCTAGGAGACTCTGGGCCAGCCACTCTCTCAGAGCCCTGGGAAAGAGGTAATGGCAACCACTTCTGAACAACCTTGCCAAGATCTCTGGGTCAGCTTCACCTGGGAGCTTTCTGACCACCTTCACCCCTAGCTGGCCGAGGCTGAGGAGTGCTCCTGGCTTCATCCTTACCGGTCAAGCGGCCTCCAACGGGTTGAATTTGGACAGATGTTTGCAGGTGGCTGTGCTGTGAGGAGGGGGCTAACAGGGGTCCTGCAGGGCCAGAGGGGGGGTCTGCAGGAAGTCCTCCCCCCTCCCTAGAGAGGGCAGGAAGGGAGCGGTGCTTGAGGAGAGGGAGGCAAAGGGAGCCCCCCACTCCATCTGGTCTGGGCAGCTCAGGTGCTGTCAGAAAGCTCTGAGGGACGGGCCCTCCTTGTGATTGGCTGGGAGGGAGAGGGGCTCTGATGTCACAGGTAGGGACAGGTGTCACTCCAAGGTGAGCCCTGGGCACCTGCAGGCCAGGTGGGGCTGGTGGGGTCCAGGGGGGGGGGAATGAGGTCAGCCTGGGCCACTGCTGCCAATTTCCCCCTGGGGCAGCCAGGTGCTTCTTCCTCTGGGGAGTGGGCTGCCCCATGGAGAGGGGTCCGTCTGGTCCTGCAGGGCAGGTGAGGGGATCTGCCCCAGGGAGCCCAGGGCAGAGGCAGGGGAAATGGGGTGGGGGATCCCCAGGTTGCATCACTTGCCAAGACCCCAGTCTGTAGCTGGCTTGCTGGGGACCCAGAGGGTGGGTGTTGTTCCCCCAAGGCTCAGAGACTTTCTTGGCTTTTTTAAAAATTAGGAAATGGTTTCCCAGATAGCAGGAGGTACCAACCTCCAGGAGGGCCAGTTTCTCCCGGCTGGATCAGGCTGAACCTCGTGGGCCATTGGAGTCTCTCCTTTACGCGCCCACCCCCGGATCAGGGGTGGGTTCTAAATTGTTTTACTACCGGTTCTGTGGGCGTGGCTTATTTTGTGGGCGTGGCTTGATGGTCATGTGACAATTCTTTAGGATTTAGCAGAGGTACTGGTCTACCAGGCTTTTAACTGCTTGCAGAGCTGTACCGGTCTACTCATTCGTTTTTGGAGGCACCGGTCTACTCATTTGTTTTTTGGGGGCATCAGTCTACCACCATACTTCCTTTTAACACTGATCAGCTATAGGGCGGCCCTTTGAAGCCTCGCAGCAAGAGTTTAAACAGTTTTTTCCTTATAGCCCATCAGCTGGGATTCAAGAGGCAGCAATAGATTGGGGGTGGGGCCAAATAAAAGGTAAGAATAATGTGGGGGGCCGGGGGGGGGCAGAACCGGTTCGGTGACACCCACCACTGCTCTGGATCCAGAATATCCAACTCTGCCTGAGCTCATTTCCCTCAAAATCCAAAAGGGACTTTAAGGCAACTTCTTTTCCAGGGAGATGGAGGAGGAGGAAGGACGGAGGGAAAAGAGCAGGAGGGGAACTGGGCCTCTTCCTGCTGGGTGGAAGGAGGAAGAAGAGGCCGGGAGAAACTTTCCTGCCAGAATTTAGGAAGAATCCTCCTTTTTCTTCCCTCTTGTGACAGTTTCTGGACAGAGTCCTCGACTTACAACATTTTGTTTAGTGACCATTCAAAGCTACAATGGCACTGAAAAAGGTGACTTATGATCGTTTTTCACACTTACAGCCATTTCAGACTCCCTAGGTCACATGATTTACATTGGATGTTTGACAACTGACTCAAATTTATGACAGTCGCAGCATCCCGGGGTCATGTGGTCCTCTTTTGCGACCTTCTGACAAGCAAAGTCAATGGGAAAGCCAGATTCACTTAATAACCATGTTGCTTATTTAACATCTGCAGTGATTCATTTAACAAACATGGCAAAAAAGGTCATAAAATGGGTCAAAACTAAATTTTGGGCTCAATTGTGGTCGTAAGTCAAGGACTACCTGTATTGTTTATATTTTCTCCCCTGGATGTTTTATTGCTTACCTTGTGTGTGATATCAAGGAGGCTTTTCAAGCTGCCCAGGGTTGGGCACACACACATTTCTTGTCAGGCCCACCAAGAAAGGGGTTTGGGGGCACCTGGTGGCCCTTCTTCTGGTTGTGGGAATGCACTTAGTGGTCCTATGGCCTCTTTGACCTTCCCATCTCTGAGGCTTTGAAGTTCCAGTTGGGGGTCCCTGAGTTCCAGGTCTATCTGGGTCAGTCGTTGGGGGGATTTCATTTCTAATCTGGAGGGGGCCCATTGATAAGCACACTTTGGCCTAGAAGGGAGAATTGGGGATTTGGGAAAGAGGGGTCAGCTGAGGAGATAGAAGGACCATCCTGATGGTGATGGCCAGGAAAGCCACCGTGAAGCAGGTGGTAGATAGGAAGCCCAAAGCTGCCCAGGGCTCCATAACACAGAGCAGGAGAACCTTCCCTGCATTGAAGGAGGATCTCTCCAGGTTGGGAGTTCATGTCAGATTCAGGGAAAGGAGAAGAAGCTTGCATCCATGTGACACAGATGGGAACTTGAGCTACAGAACAAGAAAGGGGGGCAGAGGTCGACCCCAAGGCCCCTTATATGTGGGGTGCCACAGGGATCGGTCCTCTCACCCCTCCTGTTCAACATTTATGTGAAGCCACTGGGTGAGATCATCCGTGGTTTTGGGGTGAGATACCATCAGTACGCTGATGACACCCAGCTGTACTTCTCCACCCCAGACCACCCCAACGACGCCCTTGAAGTGATATCCCAGTGGCTGGAGGCTGTGCGGATCTGGATGGGAAGGAACAGGCTCAGACTCAATCCATCCAAGACCAAGTGGCTGTGGTTTCCGACGTCCCGATATAGTCAGCTGGTGCCATCGCTGACTATCGGGGGCGAATATTGGCCCCCGCAGAGAGGGCACGCAACTTGGGCGTCCTCCTGGACTCATGGCTGTCTTTAGAAGAGTACTTGATGGCCATGACCGGGAGGATTTTTCATCAGGTTCGCCTGATTCGCTAGTTGCGTCCCTTTCTGGATCAGGACTCCTTACTCACGGTCACTCATGCCCTCGTTACCTCCTGCCTGGACTACGGCAATGCTCTCTACATGGGGTTCCCCCTGAGGAGCACCCGGAGGCTCCAGCTGGTGCAGAGTGCGGCCGCGCGGGTGGTGATGGGAGCGACTTGGCGCTCTCATGTGACACCTCTCCTGTGCGAGCTGCACTGGCTCCCAGTGGTCTTCCGGGTGAGCTTCAAGGTATTGGTTACCACCTTTAAAGCGCTCCATGGCTTAGGGCCCGGGTACTTGCGGGACCGCCTACTACCACCAATAGCTTCCCACCGACCGGTACGCTCCCATAGAGAGGGGCTCCTCCGGGGGCCGTCGGCCAAACAATGTCGACTGGCAGCCCCCAGGGGGAGAGCCTTCTCTGTGGGGGCACCCACTATCTGGAACGAGCTCCCCCGGTGATTAGGAGGATCCCGGATCTTCGTGCTTTCCGCCGTGAGTTAAAAACCTTTCTGTTCCACGAGGCGGGCCTGGCCTAATTTTCTCCCTTTTCGTAAAAACAATTTTATAATTTTTAATATTTAAATTTGGGGTTTGAATTTTTAAAACTGGGATTTTAAAGAGTTGTGGCTATTGTTTAATCTGATTTTATTTGCTTTTAAATTTTGTATACATGTTTTTATTTTTGCCTGTTCACCACCCTGAGTCCCTTCGGGGAGAAGGGCAGTATATAAATATAATAAATAATAATAATAATAAATAATAATTAAAAAGGATGGCAGAATTGGCCTGGGTTTTTCCCAGCCACCTCTCAGGTGGTTTCCTGGCTTTGTGACTGAGAAGCCCAACACCACCATGACAGTCTAACCCCTTCTGAGAAATCTCCAGATATGATGAACTCATAACCTTCACAGGGAGACCATTCCATGCTTGCTCAGCTCTTCATGTCTTGAAGGAAATGGACTGATTGATTTTTATTTTATTTTTTTATCTTGGAGAAACCTGGAGAATTGATGTCATGTCAGGTTATTCAAGAAGATCTGAGTTCAGTGTTAGATCAGCCATCTGGAACTGCTACTAAGAAAGAATCACTGTAGATATTCCAATCAGGTTGCTTTCTTAGGATGGGTGGATGCTTTATATGCAATAAACATTTAATGGAGGAACCCCAATATCTTTATTAGCAAGTGTGGGATGCACTAGTGGTTAAGAACCTGGCTGAGAAAATGCCCCCAAGGAGGTTTCCTCAAACGTTCCTCTAGATTAGAAACGACCATCAAATATTGAATTTGGTCACGTTGTTCTAATCTGAATTTGGATTCTTCTACATTTTTAATTAATGACTTTGATGAAAGGAAAGAGGGAATGCATCTGAGAACTTGAGATGGATTTCTAATACCAGAGAAGTCCAAAGGGGCAATTATGGCCTTGGATTTTCGGTGTCTCCATGAGGCTGCCTGAGTCAAGAGGGATTAAAATAAGGATTTTTAAAAAATTGTTCATTTGGAAATTGACTGAAATGAATCTTGCAGGACAGATTTGTCACATTTTGAAAAAAACCTCTCAAGTGGGAAAGAGGCAAGGAAGGCCAGAGTCTGAATTTAAGCAGAGACATACAAGGCCTAAATCTTAGGCCAAGCCACAAATTCTCTCTATTTGGGGCTTTCTGGCTCAGGACAGGACATAATTTTGCATTATTCTTTGTATTTTTCCATTCACTGGTCTAGTTTCCAAGGTGGTAACTGGAAAAACTCCCTGGAGAGCCAAGAGGGAGGAAGAAATCCCAGCCCTTCCATAATTATAGGGGGGAGATGGGACACATGCCACGGCTCCTCTGCAGATCTGGGAATGAGACTGTCAACATGAACTCAACTCCAGATTTTTGAGTTTCAGATTTGGAAATTAATCAATGAGGGTTAATTAATAATTAATTAATTAATCCCGATAGTCCTGGGGGCTTTGGGAGGTGATCCTGAGAGTCTCTCTTGGAAGGAAGCCAGGCAGAAGTGGGGAATGGCTGGGGAGGGGGCAGTGTTTAAAGGCTGGGCATGTTGCGTTTCTGGGGCTGGAAATAGCCTGAGTTGACTTAGGGGAACCCACCAGGTCAGTCCTTCAAGGGTTGCACTGGTAGGCTTTCCACCTTGGAGAGAGACCCTCTTTCTTTCCTCTGATGGAGCCTGAGACACACCCGATCTCCTGCTCGCAACTATTCACAAGGTGCAGCCACAGGTAGTCCCTGGTCACAGTCTGACTCACCCTTGGGTTTTCTCCACCCATATCTTCTGGACTCCAGTCTCAACTAAATCAATGTATTGGGGGAAGATCTGGCTGCTTGCAGGCCTTATAGCCTAATAAGGCAATAGAGAGAGGATGGCGGATCTCATGGAAAAGCCTCTTTCACAGGGCAGGAGCAGCTATGGGAAATGTGCACTAACTAAGCAAGAGGACCTGGAGGCATCCACCCTATCTGGCTTGGTGGGACAGGCAATGGAGGTCATCATACAACCTGGGTGGAGCTTTTTTCCCTCAGCTTCCGTCTTACCACTTTTCCTATTCACTCTCACACACATACAATTTAGGTGTCATGTTCATTGGTAGTTGCTAAAAAGGAAATTCCTCTGAATGACTCATGGAATTATCCTTCGCAAAATTTATTGAGATGAAAGAGAGTTACAAGAATTACATTCCTGTAAGAGTTTCCAATTTTGAAAAATGCACATATGATTTCTTGGGCTCCTGCATACTATCTAAGTGGAAATAATCAATGTCTTCTTTCAAATAAAAGGAAATTTTACAATTCTGTAAGTATCATGGTATGATGTCTCATGTTTTTACATTTATTCTGGCTGTGAGCTGCTCCTTTGTGTTGAGGTCTGGCCTCAGAAGGATAATGTAGCACTTGGGGATGAAGATGCAGCCCAGCAGACCGGCACTGGAGGCCAGGATGGAGAAGACCTGAACAGCCACCATATATTTCCCTTTGGTGCTCAGGTAGGTGGGCACAAAAGTCACCCAGACACTGCAGAAGACCAGCATGCTGAAGGTGATCAGCTTGGCTTCGTTGAAGGCCCCAGGCAGATTCCTGGCCAGGAAAGCCACCGTGAAGCAGATGGCAGCCAGGAAGCCCATGTAGCTGAGGGTGACGTAGAACATGACAACGGCCCCTTCGTTGCATTGCAGGATGATCTCTCCAGGCTGGGAGTGGAGGTCAGAGTCAGGGAATGGGGGAGAAACTCCCAGCCAGATGGAGCAGATGATAATTTGGGCAGCAGCAGAAGAAAGGATGATGGAGTTGGCCAAGCTCTTCCCCAACCATCTCTTCATCTGGTTTCCTGGTTTTGTGGCCAGGAAAGCTATAACCACTGTGATGGTTTTGGCCAAGAGAGAAGAAACAGCAACTGAAAAGATGATGCTGAAAACCATCTGTCGGAGAAGGCAGGTGGCTTTCCTTGGTTGACCAATGAAGAGAAAAGGAGACAAGAAGCAAAGCAGGAGGGAGACCAGGAGGATGTAGGAGAGGTCCCGGTTGTTGGCTTTGACAAGGGGAGTTTCTCGGTATTTAATGAAGATAATTAAAACAAGGCCTGTTGTTAGGAAGAAGAGTAGGGCAAAAGAGACCAGGATGATGACTAGAAGTTCTTCATAAGACAGGAAGGTTATAACTTTGGAGATACATTGGACTCTGTCCTCATTTGGATATTTATCATCTGGACACTTGGTGCATTTTTCTGCATCTGAGAAAACCAAAAAGCAATATTTCTTTCATATTCTGTCTTTTGCATTTTTCCGTAATTGAAAAAGCCAAAAGGCAATATTCCTTTAATATTCTATCCTTTTATCTTTCAAGAAAGATCTTAAACTGATAGCAGGATCACTTTCCAATTCGTATTTCTTAACAATTTCACCAAAAGAGATAAGAATGTGTATTTTCAAACAAATGTAGAGCTAAGTCTATGAAATTGGAGGAAGTCCTAGGATGTTAATAACTTCCTGTCTATTGTGCAGAATCTTCATAGGAACCTACATTATTAGAGGTTAATAATGAATCAGGTAATCTTTCTAAGCTAACATCCTTAGACCTGATCCATGACACTTCTTAATATAGTGACTCAGAGGATTCCTATCCTGGGATATCTAATTGGCTGCTAGAATATTCGTGTGAAGAGGTTCCCCCATAAATGTTCATGCTACCTCCCTGTGGGCCAGCAACTCAGAGGGGAGGCCCATGTAGAAGGTATCATAGTAATCCTTCCAGGTGATGGATCTAAGACAATTCCTCAAGTTTCAAAGAACTCAGATGTTCCCAGAGAGGTAAATGTGGCAGGAAACATCCAGACTAAAATGAGAAGAGAGATTTTGTCTGGTAGTAAAGCTTGCCAAATCTTCTACCCTCTTCCTTTCCAAGTGACTCTGAGTAACGTCTCTTGATGCAGGAATTGGCTGCTCTTGTCTCATTGAGTAGGGAAAAGGCCTTTGGTGTGGCTCATATGGAACTTGGATGAAAGGACATCTAAGAAGATATGGGTTCTGTTATGTATTGAGTAGATATAGTTGTGTTAAACCCTGCTAAAGTGAGACTAACCTTTAAATGAACCTCACTGTTAACTCCAACTCTTTTGGGGAGAAATTTTGAACATTCATATGGGGGGGGGGGCTTTTTCAAGGATTTTGATTGGTTGAGGCCCTGTGGGCCAAGAGTATCAATTACAGGCATTTGTGTGCAGTTCCTCAGTTCCAGTTTTAAGTCAATAAATGCTGTTGTATCAATGCTGGTCTGTTTCTTGCCTACTAAAGCCCACCACACAATAGGTTCTGTACAATCAAAATCCCTGCTCAGAGGGCTTTCCTAGGTAAATTAAATATGCTTAAATGTATTGATACCATTTCAAGAGATAAAGCCTGTAATGTAAAAGTTACACTAAATCTCTGAGGTAGAATTAATGAAATTAGAATTAAAATTATCATATAAAATTTATATAGTTTCTTTCTCTCTAGTTTAGATATAGCACTGAGTGCCGAAAAGGGAGCCCGTGCATGCGCATGCGGCACCGAATGCTGAAAAGAGAGCACTTCATGAGCGTAATCGTCTGGGCCGCAACCAGGAAGAGGAACTGCCCAGGGGGCATGTGCGCGCTGGAAAATCTACTTCCGGTTTCCGGCACGTGCATGTTCAGTTACTGCTGCGCATGCACACGCATCAATCTACTGGCTGGCGTGCATGCTCACCCCAGAAAACGGAAGACCAGCTCTTTCGGTTTCCGACACTGCCACACACACAAAGGCCAGCTGATTGTCACATGCGCATGCTCACCAGAAACCTGGAAGAGGAATGGGCGACACCGTACGTGCCAGGCGACATGGCTCTGTGTGCCACTTTGGGCATGCGTGCCATAGGTTATCCATCATAGATATATAGTCTCTCTTTAAGCATGAAATCTGGATGGGTAACTTTGGGCCAGTCATTCAGTTCACCTCACAGGGTTGATGAAGGGAAAATAGGAGAAAATATTGAGTGTGTTCACTGCCTTAAGTTATTTATAAAAATAATGAAAATGTGAGTTATAAACAATTCAGGTAGTCCTCGATTTACAACCACAACTGGGCCCAAAATGTATGTTGCTAAGTGAAAAATTTGTTAAGTGAGTTTTCCCCATTTTATGACTTTTCTTACCACCTTTGTTAAGTGAAGTGCTGCAGTTGTTAAAATAGTAACACTGTTCTTAAGTGAATCTGGCTTCCCCACCGACTTTGCTTGTCAGAAGGTCACAAAAGGGGATCACATGACCCAGGGACACTGCGACCGTCATAAATATGAACCAGTTGTCAGGCATCCAAAGGTAAATCACATGACCGTGGGGATGCTGCAATGGTCATAAGTGGGAAAAATGATCATAAGTCACTTTTTTCAATGTCGTTGTAACTTTGAACAGTCACTAAACAAAATCCAGGACTATCTGTAAATAAATAATATGTTTTCACAGAGCTTGCCACTGAAGGTTTTCAAGACTTGTCTCAGATTGTATAGGGTCTCTTGTGGGCACAGGGGATTAGACAAGAAGAGCCTCCAAGCTCCCTTCCAATTCTGTTAAAATAATAAAGTCTTCTTTCTTTCTTTGTTTGTTTATAAAAATTATACGTTGTCTGATTAATTCTTTAAGTAATAAATGACTTTATTTTATTTTTTATTTCTCAGACTTTATTTTGGCAAAGTATGTCCTCAGAATTAGTAGATGAAGCAATTTGGTTCCATATTATATAGGTTTACTGATAAGTTCCAGCACTGAAATTTCCGCATAAAGCAATATTGCAATATTAATTTTAACGATTATCCATTTCCCCACTTTTTTTTGTTAGGTCTTTTCAATTAAATCACAATTGTACATATAGGGGCCTTTTTTCAGTGGTCAAATCCAATTTTTTTTACTACCGATTCTGTGGGTGTGGCTTGGTGGGCATGGTGCGGTTTAGTGGGTGTAGCAGGGGAAGGATACTGCAAAATCTCCATTCCCACCCCACTCTGGGGCCAGCCAGAGGTGGTATTTGCCGGTTCTCTGAACTACTCAAAATTTCCACTACCGGTTCTCCAAAATCTGTCAAAACCTGTTGGATTTCACCCCTGCCTTTTTTCCTTTTTGAACCACAAGTGATTTTGCTTTTACTTGGGATTGTAATTGATCATAATTCACTATTTAAGCAAAAAAGGAGATAACAAGACATAGTAGACCCAATACCAATTATACCAAGTTATTTTAATTGGGATAAAATGAATATTAGAGTTTTAACTTTTAATTGGATAAACCAGTTTCCACAAGGCCTTCCAGTGTGACCCACCTTCCTGAGTGGAGAAAGTCCCCTCCGGACAAGGAACACAGTTATAGCAGCAAACTGGCTCTCCTTCTCGAGCCCTCTTGACAAACCCAGGATGACAACTTTCCACGCATTTGGACTGTGGCAGGGACTGAGCAGAAAAACAAGGAATGCCAAAGGAAAGATGTTAGGACTCTCCATCCATGGAAAATGGAGGTAGAAATGGATGGAGACAAGTAGCCTCTGGTCTTCACTTAGAATTAGGTAAATATAAAATCTCTATTTCCAAAGGATTGTAGGAGATCTAACTACTGGCAGATTCTTTGTTTAGTTCCTCCCTTTTGCTTATTACATTTCAAAAAACAAGATTATTCTACTTAATAAAGTCTGGAGGAATGGAATTGAGAAAAGATTAGAGCATTATGTGACCTCCAGTTGGCTCCTCCTCATGGCCCTACTGACACAGATCCCATCACTCCTCCTATATCCATAATTTTAAAGTATGATGATCTACTCATATTATATTTGGTAATAAACTTTTACTGTAAAAAACTTAGAAAACTTTTATTCTATTAGAATAAAAATAGAATAAGACTGAAGAAAGAAACTGCTGAAGAATAAGACCTGGGAGGCTTTCTTCTGGACTACATACTACTTTGCAAAGTTCCTCCCCTTTGAAAGTCTATGGAGGTTCTCAGGCATCCAGGTCATGGTTCTCTCAAAGGTGCTTTTTCAAGAGGCATCTGGACTTTTTCAAGAGGACCACTTGCCTCTTGAAAAAGCCCCTTGGAAAGTAGTCCAAAACAGTCTCCCAGTTAAGATGCAAAGAAAAAAAAATCCTTTCAGATTAGGGTTGTCAACTTTAAAGCAGATGTTCTTTGTTGATTTGTATTTTTTTCTTCAATTTATATAGTAGCTTCCAAGCTGATGGTCTAAGACTAAAACTGACTCTCTACTTTCTAGAACTGGAGTGAGATAAAATGGAGTTGAGATCCTGAAAATGAGTCCCTCAAAAATACAAAGGTAAGGATTAGACTTCTGTGCCATGTCAATACAATCAAGACATTCAGATGAAGAGCCCCCTTAAAGGCTGAATCTAAGTGTCATTTCCTTTCAAATTTTCCTTCTTCACTTCCGATATGAGGAAGAGCTTTTCTTTGGATCAAAGTCTTGTTTCAGTGCTTCTGTTGTCTGGGTCAGGGCACACCAGAGGAGCCATGGTGATTTCATGAGAATCAAAAGCCTTGGGCCTCCTTCCTAGGAGCGGAAGGGCTGTTGCTCTATCCCGTGTGTGTGTGTGTGTGTGTGTGTGTGTGTGTGTGTGTGTGTATGTGAAAGAGTGGCAGGGATAACTCTGACCAGGTCTGGTCTCTTTAAGAGCATCCCAGGCTATGAACCTGCCCTTTCAGGGGACACTTTCCCCAAGCAGGACAAGATGAACCTGGTTTCCCAAAAGGACCTCCATCCAGTCATGACTCAATTCCATCTGAATTCAGGCCCTGATCAACAGAATTCCCTTCTTCTTTGCTATTTGCATATAAGGAACAAACAAACCTGAAGCTAGCAGATTAGCAGCACATTCTCCAGCCTTTGCGGGTTTCTCTCCAGTATGATGGAGATACTAAATTGTAGATGGTCCACAAAATGGAATGGTGCTGAAGCCTCCCAAACAGACTGAGAAAACAATCAGGTTTCTACTCCCCACGTTTAATTCTCAGTGAAGGTCAACCACCCTGGGGATTGGCTGAGCCCACTTGAAATGGGTCTGCAGCAGTGGTGGGTTGCCCCTGGTTCGGACCGGTTCACACAAACCGGTAGTAAAACTGGCAGGAGGCCCCGTCCACCACCCTGGATGTTGTCATCAGCGATCTGCACATGCGCAGAAGCTTCTATGCAGGCGTGAGCGAAGCGAGCGTGTGCACACAATCCCATTGCAAACCAGTAGTAAAGGTAAGTAGAACCCACCCCTGGTCTGCAGGCTTTGAAAAACAGAGAAAAGATGCCAAAATTTCACCCACCTTGTTCAACAATTTTAGTCGTAAATGAGCGTCTTGGATCATAATAAGTCTCTGCCTTATAAAAATCCCCCAAATCTGTTCAATGGGATCCTCCTCAGGGACAGGTAACAAGCTTGTGATGTCCAGATCTGCTTTTATATCTCCATTTTGGTCCAAGTACAGTGTCATCTGGGAAATATTGCAGAACTCGTTCTTCTCCAGGAAAGGATGTAACTAGAATTGGAACATCCAGAATTGAATTGAACTGAAACATTTAAAAGCAGAAAACTTTGTTCTTTACTCCACATGGTCTTTTCATATTTGAATCTTTCTTCTATAGTTGTCTAATTTTAAAATATGCTTGATTAAGACAACAGAATATACCACTATCTTTCTAAGTGAACAATCATAGGGAACATTGTAGAGGAGGTGACTAATAAATTGATCAACAAGAAAAAGACACGACTGCTTGAAAGCAACAGGTTGATTCTCAGAAGAGAAGGATTTGTCAAGAAGGCAGCTAATCTTTTCCCTGGCAGACTAGACAAGATACATGACAAGACGAGCTAATTCTACATTACAGAATTCTGAAAGTACAAATCTCCCACCGACTCTTTTGAAAGCCTGAAAAATTAGAGAAGATGCTTTCTGAGTTTCTTTCTCTCCTGTGATGCAGCTGTGGGATCCCCCACTTTATCTGATCCTTCCCTAGGCAGCATCTCTTCTCCCTGTCCCAGAAGTCATTCTCACATATCATTACACTTCCTAAACAGATTATGGCAAAGTACTAACAACAAAAAAGTGAAATGATTAGAAACCTAGTTAAGTGAGGGGTTAATGGTATGATAATTAAGTGGCTAAAATTGTCTTAAAAATGCTACTCAAATAAATATTTATGTTTGTTGTGGGTTTGAGCTCTGAGCTGGGCGATTTGGCTACAAATGTTTTGTCCCCATTGGAGGAGACATCTTCAATGCATTTTGGATTGTGCTTGTCTGGGGGAGCCCTGGCTTTTAAATACCTTTCTTGAGTCCTGGTCTGATTTCGGGTTGTGTGATTGGTTGGCTGTAGTTGCTGAGTCACAGTCCTTGGTTTCAAGTACGTCTGTATGATGTAAATTAGTGCTGGTGTTGTTGTTTGGATGCCTTGTGATGATGTCATTGTCTGGTTTTGGGTTGATTTGATTGGCTGCGTGTGATTTGGTCTGATTTTTTGTGATCTGTTGAGTAGTGACTTTGTTTGCAGCTTGGATGTTCATTGGTCTTTAAATAATGCCTTCGGGAACATGGTTGACATCGTTCTTTCGTTCTAAGTCTCTTGGGCCCCACCTTGGAGCTTCCTGTTCTTGTGAAAGAAATGTATCCTGATTGATTGTCAGATTCCCATCGGGCCATGCAGGGGTAACTTTGTAGGTTGTCTTTTGAGTCCCAGGCCTGGTTGAATCTTGCTGGGTGATGATGTAATGAAGGGGCTTTGGGCAATTCCTATTATGGCTTAATGGCTTTGTCCTGGTTTGGATCTTGAGTGAGGGCTAATCCTATCATTTCCTGAGGGCCATGTCTTTTGTGTTGTAGATAAGCTGGCCCAGCCTTTCTGGGGCTGTTAACAAAGAGCCCGTTTCTCCTTTTCTCATCCAGGGAGGTATAATATTCTACCTTTTTAATATTTCCCAGAATATTTCATTCTTCTAGGAAAGGGGTGGGTGCTAACTTCCTACAGAATCAAACAAGGGTCTTTGACTCTGGGTTCAGAGACAATGTTTAGGGTGATTTGTGTATACATAAGAAACTACATAGACTTTCTGTAAGTAAATTTCAATAACAGATTGTTAAGAGAGTGCTTTGAAATTTAACTTTGTTGGTCCTTGATCCAAGATGGTGCCGTCAAAGGCTGCCTCAGTGAAATTCTCTCTAATGATTTCTTTATTTTTAATTATTCTCTGTGAATCACTAGGAATTTTTCTTTTTTTTCTTTTTTTTCTTTTTTACAAATACTTTATTAAGTTTCAAAATTAAAAGAAAACTAAAAAATTTACAAGGTCTCTTTGTTATCCAGAGGTACAGTGTTCTTATAAATTAAATATCATATATCTAATCTACTTTGTCCTAAGCTATCTTTTTTCCCATCATTATATTTACATTCTATAAGTACATAGTCATGTTTCACGGTATCTATTCACAAAAAAAACAGGTCATCGTCTTTTTCTATTATTTAGCCAGTTATACCAATTTTCCCATACTTCATAATATTTAGATATCTCATCATCCATTAGCAGACTTGTTAACTTTGCCATTTCTGCACACTCTAATATTTTGTTTATTAACATTTCTTCTGGGGGTTGAGTTTTACTTTTCCAGGATTTCGCAAATACCAATCTAGCCGCAGTTAATACTTGGGTTATAAGCTGGGTTTTATTATTTTTTAGGCCGTCACCCACTATACCTAAAAGGACACTAGGAATTTTTCACTCACGAGACCATCTGCTAAAAATTAAGCAGCTTTCTGTGATCTCTCTCCCATCCCCCCACCCCTGTCTTTACAAATGCAGAGGAGATTCTAACACAGGAAGAAGCAATTTCCCCAGAGCCATGGATTACCAAAAAAATCAAATGGCGGAATCAGAGAAGGAGAGGTAAAAGAGCGGGAATTTTAAACAGATTAAGCAATAGGGGAAATAAAACTCCTCTGCCTTCAATTTTCCTAACCAATGTATGTTCACTTGCTAATAAAATGGATGAAATACTCCTTTTAAACAGATACAGATACAAATTCTGATTTTTACAATTCAGCAGCCGTATGCTTCTCTGAAAGCTGGTTAAATGAATTAAGTGAAGATAGCAGCCTACATATCCCAGGGTTTCAGATTCAGTGATCAGACAGAATTGCAGAAACATCTGGTAAAAAGAAGGGAGGAGGCTTATGTTTATATATCAACAACACCTGGTCTCAGGATATAACTATAATATATAAATTCTGTGACAAAAACCTAGAGACATTAATTATCAACTGCAAACCATTCTATTCGCCTCATGAATTTTCCTCATGTCTTCTAATTGCTGTTTATGTCCCACCACAAGCCTGTGTAAACAAAGCATCACAAACTCTAGCTGACCAAATTATGAAGCCACATACCCCGATTCACTGGCCATTATTTTGGGAGATCTAAACAAGGCAAACTTAAGGAAAGAGCTACCAAAATACTTTCCACATGTCAATTGTCCCACTAGAGGCAAGAATACTTTAGACCATTGCTACACAACACTAAAAGATACTTATTGGTCCTTACCACGAGCAGCTGTGGGACACTCTGATCATTGCATGATTCACCTTGTACCTGCTTACAGGCAAAGACTTAAAACCACAAAACCAACAATTAAATCGGTGAAGACCTGGATGGAGGAGGCAAAGTTAAAACTACAGGCTTTAATATATTTGAAGATACCTCTGCAGACTTAGATGAACTCACACAGACTGTAACATCATATGTCAGCTTCTGTGAAGACCTATGTGTACCGACCAGGAACTTGCGAATATATACTAACAACAAACCTTGGTTCACAGCTAAACTTAAGCAGCAAAAGAGGAAGCCTACAGAAAATATGATAAAATGCTGTACAATCAGGCCAGAAATGTATTAACAAGGGAGATTAGAGCAGCAAAAAGAAGCTACTCTGAAAAGCTAAAGAATCAGTTCTCAACAAATGAACCAGCAAACATGTGGAAAACTCTTAAAAATATCACCGGCTATGGCAAACCTCCTTCCCAGGGTGAAGGAAATCAACAACTGGCAGGTGACCTGAATGTGTTTTACTGCAGGTTTGAAAGGAAACTACAGCCACCTATTTCCACAACCCCCATCTCAGACACGCCAACAACAGCCAAGCCTCCTACAACTGACCCCATCCCATTGGGTTCACAACTCCTAGTGATCACAGAAAAGGAAGTGCAAGACCTATTTCACAGACAAAAGCCAGGAAAAGCTCAGGCCCAGACAACATAACTATTTCTTGCTTAAAAGTCTGTGCTGACCAATTGGCCCTCATCTTCACCCATATCTTTAATAAATCACTAGAGATGTGCTATGTTCCTTTTTACTTCACATGCTCTACTATCATCCCAGTGCCGAAGAAGCCCACCATCAAGGAACTGAATGACTACAGACCAGTTGCTCTAACATCTGTAGTCATGAAAACCTTTGAAAAGCTAGTGCTGCCCCACTTGAAAACCATCACGGATCCGCTGTTAGACCCCTTGCAATTTGCATACCAAGCAAATAGATCAACAGATGATGCTGTTAATATGGCTCTGCACTACATCCTACAACATCTCAAATCTCCAAAGACCTATGCAAGGGTCCTCTTTGTAGACTTTAGTTCAGCATTCAATACCATCATTCCAGACACTCTTCTAACTAAGCTAAATCAGCTACAGGTACCTCAACACACTTGTAAATGGATCATAAGCTTCCTAACAAACAGAAAGCAGCAGGTAAGCAGAATCGCATCAGATACCTGTACAATTAGCACAGGGGCTCTCCCAAGGCTGTGTACTCTCCCCACTTCTCTTCTCTCTATATACCAATGACGGCATCTCAAACAATCCATCTGTTAAACTACTGAAGTTCGCAGATGACACAACAGTGATCGATCTCATTCAAGACAATGATGAATCTGCATACAGACGGGAGGTTGAACAACTAGTGTCGTGGTGCAACCGGAACAATCTGGAACTGAACACACTCAAAACTGTAGAAATGGTGGTAGACTTTAGGAGAAGCCCTTCCATACTTCCAACTCTCACGATACAAGACAACACAGTATCAACAGCAGAGACCTTCAAATTTCTAGATTCTACCATATCACAAGATCTAAATGCTAACATCAAAAACGTCATCAGAAAAGCAAAACAAAGAATGTTCTTTCTGCGCCAACTCAGAAAGCTCAAACTGCCCAAGGAGCTGCGGATACAGTTCTACAAAGGAATTATTGAGTCCGTCATCTGCACCTCTATAACTGTCTGGTTCGGTTCTGCAACCCAACAAGACAGACACAGACTTCAGAGGATAATTAGAACTGCAGAAAAACAATGGCTACCAGCCTGCCTTCCATTGAGGACCTGTATACTGCATGAGTCAAAAAAAGGGCTGTGAAAATATTTACAGACCCCTCACATCCTGGACATAAACTGTTTCAACTCGTACCCTCAAAACGACGCTACAGAGCACTGCACACCAGAACAACTAGACACAAGAACAGTTTTTTCTCGAATGCCATCACTCTGCTAAACAAATAATTCCCTCAACACTGTCAAACTATTTACTAAGTCTACACTACTATTAATCTTCTCATCATTCCCACTACCCATCTCCTTCCACTTATGACTGTATGACTGTAATTTTGTTGCTTGTATCCTTACGATTTTATTGATATTGTTTCCTGATTGCTTATTTGTACCCTATGGCTATCATTAAGTGTTGTACCTTATGATTCTTGATGAATGTATCTTTTCTTTTATGTACACTGAGAGCATATGCACCAAAACAAATTCCTTGTGTGTCTAATCACACTTGGCCAATAAAAAAAAATTCTATTCTGATATTTATCCTTTTTTTAAAATTCATTTTTCCCTCAATGTTTTTGTTTGCCTTTGTTCTGTCTCTGTTCATATTTTCCCTTTTGGATGTTAATTTTGAATAATTAAAATAGCAAAAAAAAAAGTTAGTTTTTGCAAAGTGAATTTGAATCAGCAGGGTGAAGCTCACAGAAAAAAGGTAAATGCATCCATAAAAGTCTCAGGGCATCAACGTCCCAGTTTGTGGAAGTCTCCCTTGAAGGCACCACACTAGGAGAAGGCACTGCGCAAAACCTGGGTCAGGTTTGTGGAAAATGAGGCCATGGAAGAGAGCCAAGGGGTGCTCTTGCTCTTCCCACAGCACTGTCTTATGTTTAAGTATACTTACCCATGTGGTATGGCTGTATTACTGTCGTCTTCCTCATTTTTCTACTACCTTCTCTTATTATGATTATTACTCTGTTGTTTTGCATGTACACTGAGAGCTTCTGCACTGGAGAAAAATCCCTTGTGTGTCTAATCACACTTGGCCAAATAAAGTTGTCCTGTCCTGTCCTGTCCTGTCCTGTCCTGTCCTGTCCTATCCTATCCTATCCTATCCTATCCTATCCTATCCTATCCTATCCTATCCT
>WNWU01000314.1:159423-169669 GCA_012654045.1 Ptyas mucosa
CTATCCTATCCTATCCTATCCTATCCTATCCTATCCTATCCTATCCTCCCTTGAGAAAAGACAACAAGGAGAAGTGCCATTTGGTCTTCAGGAGCTGAACATAAGCAGTCTGGGAGCAGTTTCTCCAACTTCCAAAATCTCTCAATAGGAGACAGGAGGACACAGCACTCTTCCAATAACTAAAAGATGGTATACCAAAACTTATGAAATTTGACGGTTATTCCAGAGTGTCAGACATAATAAAATGAACTCAGTGACAAGAGAAAAGAGAGATTCTGGCCTAATATGAGAGAGATTTTTTTTTAAAGGATGAGCTGAGCCAGTAAAGCAGAGAAATTCAGTCTCCTCTTCATGAATTATCTGAATGCAAAGAGTGAGTAACCATCAGTTAGAGAAACTTTAACTGGGATTCCTGTAGGGAGGAGGGGTTGGGCTAAATGGCCTCAGGATCTCCTTCAAATTCATAAAGATAAAACCCTACAAAACTAATCACAAACCCATGCATATAAAAATTTATTTAAAAATGCATACAGCCTTTTAAAATTAGCAATGTTTAATGGCAAACTTTATCTGTCATGATATCTACTCTTTGGAACTGTGGGAAGCACCTACCCTCCCCCCCCCAAAAGAATGAAATATTTTGAGAAATATTAAAAAGGCAGAATATTATTTTTCCCTAAATGAGAATTGGAGAAACATGTTTTTAGAGGCAGAAAGCAGTTCCCAAACTCTTTTAATAGTCCCAAGCAGAAACTGAGGAGGCCAGCTTTTAGAAAGGCAGATTTGGTAATCCATTCAAGACAGGATATTTTGAAACTCCTTGCAGCAAAGCTAAGAAAGGCAGAGTGATAGGATTAGAAGCAGCCCCTCACCCAAGATCCAACATAGGGCCATTAGGAATTGCCCAGCACACTTTCAGAACACAAGCCTCTTCATTATATGACCTCCAGAGCAGTCCAAACTTCATATGGAGCTCAGATAAATAATAAACCAGAGATTGACCAGATTAACTCAGACAAACACCTAGGATTTGCATTTCCTCTTTTGCCTATAGAGCCAGCTATGACCCCTACAAAATCCCTACATGACCCCATAGGAATCTGACAACAGCTAATAGAATATTAAAGGACATGTTCTCGCACAGGAACAAGAAGCTCAAATACAGAGCCCAAAGAAGGTATGACCCCCCCTCCATTCTCAACTTCATTTTGTCAGCTGCCCAGAATCGCATGTGGATCTGCTTCATCAGTAAACCATCTTTCCAAATAAGCCTCCATGTTGTTTCCAGTGTTTTTCTCCCAGCCTGGAATTGAACCAGATGGATATTTCTTCCAACAGAACGTTATCCTCTGAACAATTAGATTGACCAAATCTGTTGGACTTTTGTAGCAAAGGTAGGTCGAGAATCCTTTGGATCCCTTCTCCAAAGGAATTAAGTGTCAGGGTTCCAAGTAACACCCCCAATGAAAGAAAACTCTGAGTCTTAGATTTCCTCAAAGTTACATTTGATTAGAGATGTCATATTGGCACATCTGGGAAAACCTGGATCTAAAAAGCTTCCAGGGTTTCCCCACCCAAAGGAAAGTTCAAGTCCCTGCCCAACACCCACAAGTCCATCACATGGTCCAATCAAAGCACCATTCCAACTGGAGATGCCTCCCAGTTCCAGCCCTCCAGGTGCGGGGCAAGATGGCCTTGACTTTCTGAGAAAAGAATGGTATTATGACTATGTATCGTACACGCGCCATACAATCCCCCCTCCCGGTTTCCCACACTAGGAAACATGGCAGGCCTGAAGGCCCAACAACAGAAATGGCTTCCAGGCCTGACATTAAGATTAATGGATCCATATTGGGACCCCATACCTGCCATGGCTGCAGCCTTGGAGACCTCAAGATCTTTTCATCCTCCTTCCTTCTCCTCCTCGATCTTGAGGAATGTGCAGCATACAAAGCATGGCCCAGAGTCTTAACAATACTGTAATCATGGTGGAAATTTAAAATCTGGGTCCTGTTCTTTTTCTCTTGGGTCTCCAGTGGGGCTTTCTGGGTGCATCTTCTTCGGCCTTTGACAGAAAATACATGCTTTGAAAGAGAGCAGTGAAAATAATGATTTTCAAACTGGGGGTCTAGAAAGAAATAGGGTTTAAAGGTTTCCTCGTTTGGCTTTTCTTCTCCCAGAACACTAAAGTTCCAAATACTATGGATGTATTTGAGAAGTCTTTGCTTTTTTATTGAATACAATGCAAAATTTGTGATGATCCAGATTTTCCCTTCAATGGATCCTGGCAAATCTTCAAATATTGAATGGAAAGGAAGAATTCTGTCCCAAATGGGAATATTTTCCATGAAGTGAACAAGGACATTGACTTGCTTCCACTTAGTGAGGGCTTCCCTGAGGGCTGCTGTATGTCCACTTGTGGAGAACAGTTGTGATATAATAACACAAATTCCATTCCTGACAAGCATGGGAGTGAAAGTCCTCATGAAATTCTCTCCATTCTCTGTGTCTGAAGCAAAGAGGCCAATCAGGGTCCATCTGAAGTGGAGGAGCAGTTGGACAATTGCTGGGTACTGAAACCCTTCTTTGGGGAGCAATGGGTGGAAAAAGGGGAATTTCCTTTTATCACTCAAAGCCTCTGAAGCAATTCTATCACTGATCTGAAAAAGCAATGAAGAAAGCTGTGTTATGTTTGGGGTCAGATCAATTCCAAAATATTATTATTAATTAGCTATTAATACATCTGTTCTGATGAACATATTAGAATGGATTGTTAATTAGCCATTGTTTAAAATAATAAAGATAGAATATTAACAAGACTGTACAATATATAAAAATGGAACACAGGGAAATTAAGTAAAAAATGATAAAATGTCAATTGTATTTCTGTATTGCCTGTACAAGTTACCACAAGCTGCTGATCCAGTTCTACAGAGGAATTATTGAGTCTGTCATCTGCACTTTTATGACCGTCTGGTTTGGTTCTGCAACCCAACAAGACAAGCACAGACTTCAGAGAACTGCAGAAAAAACAATTGCTACCAACCTGCCTTCCATTGAGGAATTGTATACTGCACGAGTCAAAAAGAGGACTGTGAAAATATTTACAGACCCCTCACATCCTGGACATAAACTGCTTCAACTCCTACCCTCAAAACGACACTATAGAGCACATTTTTTAATAGTTGAAGTAGATAGTCCACCCAGGGACCTTATTGCTCTTCAGATCTTTTATGATGAATTTGAACATGAACTTAATAATTGATGTGTTCAGTAATACGGAGAAAAGCAGCTCTTGAATTCCATGGAGAAGACATGATTGCATCTATTGCTCACCCACCACTCACTTCTCACTTTACCAGACAGAGAAAAACACACACATACCTGTGGGATTTTGTAGATGCTTCCTAATGTTGACAACTGGATAGAGACATCCCTTCTAGCTCCATCGAGAAGAGCCAGAAGGTTGTCCTTCCTTCCACAGCTGTAGTTGGGGACATTGGCTTCTCCAATAGAGAGCATGTCCAGCAAGGCATCTGAAGTGCCAAGTGTGTTTTGATGATTGTCATGGATGTTGTAGCCCAATGTGAGATTGTGCAGGAGTTGATGATCTTTGTTGACTACTTGAGTATTAAAAACAAAGCATACCATTCTTGACTTACTATAAAGTAAACTAGTGTACAAAAATGTTAATGTTAGTATCAGCACCATCAACAGCAATAACAAAATACTTTTTCTATTTCATCCTCTTTTTCTCCACAAGTCTACTGAGTCTTAAGCCAATATTGATCCAAAGCCAGAGGCAAATGATAGTCACCCATCACCATTTAATATTTGTGAGTTTTGAGAAGATGGGATGGAGATAGTCCTCCCCCAGGGTTAAAAACCATAAATACAACATTATTTATAGAAATACTAATTTTTATCTGCCCACTAAACAAGATTCAAAACAATTGAATTATTAAAGTAGAACTCTAAAGTAGAGGATATTTCTTAAGTGACCCAGAAAAGCCATTCTAAAAACAAGCCATCCTATATTCCTATAAGGATCAGGCATTGAAGATAAATAAGATGTTCTAAAATATGGAAATGAGATGAATAAGGGATACTGCAACAATCAAAATTA
This sequence comes from Ptyas mucosa, assembly GCA_012654045.1. NCBI lineage: Eukaryota > Metazoa > Chordata > Lepidosauria > Squamata > Colubridae > Ptyas > Ptyas mucosa. The sequence goes on from WNWU01000314.1 coordinate 163,550, forward strand.
GTTTAAAGAAAACTCAGTATTCAAGCAATGAACTCAGGATTGGATTAGGAGGGGAAATATTGTGGACTTCTTTCAGAGTTTTCTTCTGCCCCCTCTTTGGATTTGAGCCTCTGCCACAAAATAAGACAAAAGTGAGAAAGCATAAAAAGCAAAATCATTCAGTAAATTAGACAGGCCCTGCAGTATAGAAGTATGTTAAATAAGAAGAAAAGAAGGAGAGTGTTAGGACTGCAATTGGAGGCAATGCACCTCCATCACCCCCAGAGACTTACAAATGAGACTTAGAAGGAGTTCTGTTGAAAGGCAACATTATAGGCGACATTTGTGTTTCAGTTATAACTATACCAAGGAGATGGTCTCCTGGCCTGAAATAGTCCCATGGTTGTTTTCCATCCAGCTGCTCCAAACTCAGAGGGCATTTCACTCTAAGCTTCCCAGAGACTGGTTGAGACAACAGCAGCATCAGAAGCAGAAGCAGGAGGTCCATAATTCATGGGGGTGAATCAATCCCGTTTCCAAAAGAAGAATTAGAAGAGTTCAAAGCACGCTTTCAAGATAGAAGGGCCAGTTGCTTTCCTAACTACTCAAAATTTCCACTACAAGAAGCTTCATCAGGAAAGAAGAGAAAGATACATTCAAGAGCACAGGCCCTGCCAGTCCCAAAACCTGTGCCACATGGAGCCTGACCTGAGGCATTTACCACTTTTTGATGCAAGATGCCTTCCATGTTGCTTCAGTCTGATGTTTACATCAAAGGCATCACTGGAGAAGTCAGTCTCAAAGACCAGGATGCTGTTCATTACTGGAAGAGGAAATTGGTGCCTTGGGGCTACATAATTTCTTCCATGGCTCCATGTGCAGAGGAGAGGCTGGAGAAAAGCCTGTTAGTGAAAAATCACAGTTACACCCCTGGGTCCTATCATTTCTATAATGGTTGTGGTCCTTCCTGTCAGGGCATGTCCAGAAAGTGATGCTGGAAGAAGATACTTCAACACCCAGGGAATTGACTTCTGCTGTCCTTCAACATGGTCTCTTGTCTCCAGGGACGGCTGGGGAAGGTCACCCAGAAGTATGGAGTTTGGTGCCACTCTAGAATGGTGCCACTTGACTCCAGTGTTGCCTGTCTTCTAACACCAAGGAAGCCATCAGTACCCTTGAATCCTGCCTAATGTTAAGTGTAGAGCCTGTTGGTGATTTTCGTTTATATCAGAACTCCATATATGAAATCTAAAGAGGAAATGGTTTTAATATTGCTTGTGCTTGAATTGAAATTTCATTTCCCATCTTTTCCAGCAATATCAATTTTTGGATAAGAGCCAAATAAGATGGAGGAACATGATGGCCTTGGTTCTACTTTGTTGGGTAAATAGGGAGAAAATTATAGAGTTGGTATAATTTTTTTTCCTTTGCACTTTTTGTGTTGTCTTTCTGTTTTCATGTAAGACACTATCTTTTGAATAAAGATAGTTTATTTATTGAATAAACAGTGGGATATTTTCAGTGTATAAGAGTTCATGAATTGGAATAGCCATGGCAACAGGTCAGCCAATGGGGACTGTTTGGTGACTCAGACAGTTTGGAGCCTGGGTGTGGCTTAGCTTGACTGATCTGTATATATATAAAAGAGTTCGTTTGTCTTTGCATTATAACTTCTGTATTTTATTGCTTCTGTGTTTCTGTGCTTCTGGATTCTGAGTTCTGGTTATGGCTTCTGCTGTATGGGTATTGTATACAAGCATCGTGCTTTATATTATTGTATATAAACAAGGTTCTTCTATAAATGAATCCTGATGAATTATTTACTTCTGTGCTAGTTGGATTGCTGCAAATAACCCAGACTCACTGCAGTTATTATTTATTTAGTGTCCATTAGAGGAATTTCCCTCCAGAAAATAGTGGGAGAAAATCTTACAGACAAAAGGATGCACTCTATTTGTACATTCCAGGGAAGGAGGAGAAAATGATAATCATACAGGTGCATATTTCATTTAATAGATAATGTAAGCATGAACATTCATAATTAGCAAGACTCAAGTTACCTCCCCACCCTTGTATTGTTGCTACCCTCAAGAAAGAGTTCTTGTATGAATAAAAAGAAACATCTCAGTTGCCACAGCAGTTTGAATGAAATGTACTGAGAAATGAGGGCATCAACGTTGCTCCATACATTCCTCATATATTTCTGTCTTGCTAACATGCTCCCATTGCTCAAAAAAAAAAAAGTCTCCTCACAGTCTTCCACACACCCTTTATTTATTTCAAGAAAAATAGTTGGCCCACTCATGCATACAGAACAGCTTGGATCATTTTCTATGTTTGGAAAATGTTAAAAGTTGAAATTCCTCAGTCTCACATTTACACATTTCTTCTGGCTGTAAGCTGCTCCTTTGTGTTCAGATCTGGCCTCAGAAGGATAATGTAGCACTTGGGGATGAAGATGCAGCCCAGCAGACCAGCACTGGAGGCCAGGATGGAGAAGACCTGCACAGCCACCATGTATTTCCCTTTGGTGCTCAGGTAGGTGGGCACAAAAGTCACCCAGACACTGCAGAAGACCAGCATGCTGAAGGTGATCAGCTTGGCTTCGTTGAAGGCCCCAGGCAGATTCCTGGCCAGGAAAGCCACCATGAAGCAGATGGCAGCCAGGAAGCCCATGTAGCTGAGGGTGATGTAGAACATGACAACGGCCCCTTCGTTGCATTGCAGGATGATCTCTCCAGGCTGGGAGTGGAGGTCAGAGTCAGGGAATGGGGGAGAAACTCCCAGCCAGATGGAGCAGATGATAATTTGTGCAGCAGAAGAAGAAAGGATGATGGAGTTGGCCAAGCTCTTCCCCAACCATCTCTTCATCTGGTTTTCTGGTTTTGCGGCCAAGAAAGCCAACACCACTGTGATGGTTTTGGCCAAGAGAGAAGAAACAGCAACTAAGAAGATGATGCTGAAGACCATTTGTCGGAGAAGGCAGGTGGCTTTCCTTGGTTGACCAATGAAGAGAAAAGGAGACAAGAAGCAAAGCAGGAGGGAGACCAGGAGGATGTAGGAGGGGTCCCGGTTGTTGGCTTTGACAAGGGGAGTTTCTCAGTATTTAATGAAGATGATTAAAACGAGGCCTGTGATTAAGAACAACAGTAGGGCAAAAGAGACCAGGATGATGCTCAGATGTTCTCCATAAAACAGAAAGGTTATAACTTTGGGGATACATTGGACTCTGGCCTCATTTGGATATTTATCATCTGGACACTTGGTGCATTTTTCTGTATCTGAGAAAACCAAAAGTCAGTATTCCTTTAATATTCTATCCTTTTATCTCTAAAGAAATATCTTCTTGGGATAATTTATATCAGGACTTTTAAATTTTTTGTGATGATGTAAAAATTCTGAAGGTCTCTAAATCATAAGATTTGATCTTGTCTGGCTTAAACCTCATTTTGCTTTCAAAACAGTGTCTATTAATACACTTTGAAAATAAATATAGTAGTTAAATGTACTTGTAAATGTGATATTAAATTATATTTATAAAAATGTGTCATATGCCATTCATCTAATGAAGAGTTTTGGCTGAACTGATTTTAGGGTTCAGCAAAGAGGTACAAGGTTATGCACATTTAAAGAAATATTAAGGAAGATTACTTCCTTAAGTTATAATCAGGAGAATATCAAGGTTTCTTTTGGCAAAATCTTTATATTCGATAAATGAGCAGATTAAGCAATTTGGTTCTGTGCTGTCTAGAGATTTGTTCAAGCACTGAACTAATTCCATATAAATCAACAATGTACAGTTTTTTAAATTTTTTTACTAATTCTCCATTTTATTTTTATTTTATTTTTCAATTTATATACCGCCCTTCTCCCTGAGGACTCAGGGCAGTGAACAGCCAGAATTAAAAAACATACAATACAAATATTAAGACAGTTAACATATATATAAATTTGGCTCCAATTTTAAAAAATAACAAACCAATTTAAAACGTCTAAAATTACTTCCTAAGCCAGCCCGGCTTGTTGGAAAAAATGTGTTTTAAGGACACGGTGGAAGGCACTGAGGTCCTGAGTTCTCCTTATCTCAGGGGGCAGCTGGTTCCAGAGGGTAGGTGCCCCCACAGAGAAGGCTCTCCCCCTGGGGGTCACCAGCCTACATTGTTTGGCTGATGGCACCCTAAGGAGGCCCTCTCTGTGGGAGCGCACGGGTCGGTGGGAGGTCATTTGTGGCAGTAGGCAGTCTCACAGATAACTAGGCCCTATGCCATGGAGTGCTTTAAAGGTGATCACCAACACCTTGAAGTGCACCCGGAAGACCACTGGGAGCTAGTGCAGCTCGTGCAGGAGCGGTGTTACATGGGAGCGCCATGTTGCTCCCGTCACTACCTGCATGGCCGCATTCTGGACCAGTTGGAGCCTCCGGGTGCTCCTCAAGGGGAGCCCCATGTAGAGAGCGTTGCAGTAGTCAAGGCGAGAGGTGACAAGGGCGTGAGTGACTGTGCACAGGGAATCCCGATCAAGAAAGGGCCGCAACTGGTGAATCAGGCGAACCTGACAGAAAGTCCCCCTGGTCACAGCCGTCAGATGATCCTCCAAGGACAGCTGCATATCCAGGAGGACTCCCAGATTGCGACCCCTTTCTGTGGGGGCCAAAGACTCGCCCCCAATAGTCAGTGATGGAGTCAACTGACTATATCGGGATGCCGGAAGCCAGATCCTCAGGAAATGGCCCAAGCTCCATCTGGAACCTATCTGCCCCTCCCATCTACCGTGCTAATGGTCCAGCCCTCATAAATGTCATCCCCCATTCTCTCCCCAATCCCTCTTTCTGCACCTCCCAAGCCATTACCCCATGCCGGGCTCTGCTCTGACCTAGGTGGATTCCCCCCCCATCCCCTTTGGTCGCCTGCCCAATTTTATTTAAAAAGTTATTAGCCCCACTCCCAGAACCCCTTAAAATCTTCTTATAAAACTTTATTAAAAAACCCCATAAATTCTTCCTTGCCCCATACCATCTCTCCGGAGATGGATTTTGACTTCCTTTTTTAGGTCTATGGAATAATAGAATAACAGAGTTGGAAGGTATCTTGGTGGTCTCCTAGTCCAACCCTCTTCTGAAGCAGGAAACCCTATAACATTTCAAACAAATGAACAATCTCTTGTTCAAAACCTCCAGTGCAGAGATGGTATTCAGCCGGTTCTGACTGGTTCTGGAGAACCGGTAGTGGAAATTTTGAGTAGTTTGGAGAATCGGCAAATACCACCTCTGACTGGCCCCGCCCCCATCTATTCACTGCCTCCAGAGTCCCAGCTGATCGAGTCCCAGCTGATTGGCTGGGTCTTCTTTTGCTGCCCTGCACATGGAGCTGGAAAGCAGGTTATTGGGTGGGAGGGAATGGAGATTTTACAGATTTTACAGTATCCATCCCCTGCCATGCCCACCAAGCCACGCCAAGTTCTGGAGGCAAGTTGTTCCACTGATTAATTGTCTTCACTGTCAGGAAATTCCTCCTTCATTCCAGGTTACTTCTCTCCTTGATTAGTTTCTATTCATTGCTTCTTGTCCTGCCTGCCTTCTTGTGCTTTGGAGAATAGCTTGACTCCCTATTCTTTGTGGCAGCCCCTCAGATATTGGAACACTGCTATCATGTCACCCCTAGTCCTTCTTTTCATCAGACTAGACCTACCCAATTCCTTAAATTCAGTCTGTTTCTATTGAATCGCAATTATGTATGTAGAGATATTTTTTCTTTTTCAAGCACAAATGATTTTGTTTTTGTGTGAATATAGTTGTACCTATTTCCTATTTAACAACAACAAAGGAGATTTAAAAAGTGGGAGGCACAGTACCGATGATAACAAGAAATTTGAACTGGGTTCAAATAAATATTAGTCCATAACATGAACAATTAAAGGATTGGAGAAAAATGAACACATTTTCACCCCAGTAATTGTCCATTTAGTTTACCATTCTCAGCTCACACTGATAGCATCTAGCTGGGTTTTATGGTAAGACTTTTCTTTCCTTTAGTTTTCTTTTCTTTTCTCTCCTCTCTCTCTCTCTTTCTTTCTCTCTCTCCTTCTTTCTTTCTTTCTTTCTTTCTTTCTTTCTTTCTTTCTTTCTTTCTTTCTTTCTTTCTT
>WNWU01000314.1:169679-185460 GCA_012654045.1 Ptyas mucosa
CTTTCTTTCTTTCTTTCTTTCTTTCTTTCTTTCTTTCTTTCTTTCTTCTCCTCAATAGAAATTGATTGCTTGTTATATCATTTTAGGCATCAGTTTGGGGGGATGACATTCCATACTTCTGTTTTAGATGAGAAAAAAGAATGGACCTAGGACAATTCCTAAAATTTCAAAGAACTGAGATGTTTCTAAAACAGTAAACATGGAAGGAACACATTCAAACTAACAAGCAGAAGAATGACTTTCCCTGACAATGATAAAACTTGCTCAATCTGCCATGTTTTCCTTTCTCTTCCTATCCCTCCTTCAAGATCTTTTGATTATTATTCTGTTTAGATAAGAAATTGCACAATTTGAAAATAAACAAGAACACAATTAACCTTCAATGTATCTTTCAACATGTACTTTCATGAAAATGTTCTGGATGGATCCAGTTCCACAAAGTCCCACCCACCTTCCTGAGTGGAGATGGTCCCCTCCGGACAAGGAACGCAGTCATAGCAGCAAACTGGCTCTCCTTCTCGAGCCCTCTTGACAAATCCAGGATGACAACTTTCCACGCATTTGGACTGAGGCAGGGACTGAGCAGAAATACAAGGAATGCCAAAGAAAAGATGTTAGGACTCTCCATCCATGGAAAATGGACATTAGACAAGAAGATTCTGGGCTTCATTTAGGTGAATATGAAATCTCTGATTCATTCGAAAGAGATGTAGGAAATATAACTACAGGCAGGAACTTTGTTTAGTTCCTCCCTTTTGCTTCTGGCATACCACATTGCAAGAAAGTCCTTTTCTACTTAATAAACTCTGGTAGCATGGAAGAGCAAAAAGATTTAAGCATTAAGTGACAGCCAGCGGGTTCCTCCTGATGCCCTTATTAACATACATTCTTCTCTTCTTCATATATATGTACATAAAACTCTGAAAACCCCTAGTACAACTAGTACAAAACAGTCTCCCAATTAAGATAGAAATGAAAAATTGCCTTCAAATTAGGGCTGTAGAATTTAAACCAGATGTTCTTTGTTTTTTGTATAGCTATATGTTCGGTTCATATGGCTGCCATGTTGGTGAAACAAAAATAAAAGGGACTCTTCCATTTCTTGTAGTGTAGTGAGAAGAGGTGGAGGTGAGGTTATGAAAAAGTGTCCTTCAAAATGGGTAGATGAGCCATCTTTTGCTGCAGCACATGGGACATGAGTCTGAGCCCTGTGGCAGAAAGTTCTGAAGCACACCTAGTTATCCAAGACAAGATCCTGTCTGTTGAGGATCTATAATTGAGTGACACCAACTGGCATGTGTTGTGACCTAGGCTTACTGAGTCATTACAAGACACAATTAGTCCCAAACAAACCTATTTTATTGTAACAGCTGAGAATTACGTTCATTCCCAGCTGAGTCCCAATTAGTTACAAAACACGTCCTTCGGGAGAAGTCCTTCGGGATAATCTTGATCTTCTCTGACACCCTGCCAAAGGCTTTACTTGGCAAAGCCCCACAAAGTTCAGAAACAAACAAGAGATGCCGACTGGAAACAGAGTTAGCAACATTGCTTTCCTGCAAAAGGCCCAAGTGCCTTTGTTTCTCTTTTAAGCCTTATAGGAGGGGCCAATCATCTCCTGGCCTTACTCCTGAGTCGTCCCTTTTCCTTTAGCTGCTCTTGCCTTCTGGCAGCTCTGCGCATGCGTGCACCAGGAACAGGCTCCTCCTGTTCCTCTGTCTCTCTGATGTCCAACTCTGGGAGCTCTGGAGCCTGTGCATCACTCCCAGATGGCCCTGATGTTCTGTCCCCATCTCCCACACACACACCCTCAAACAGTCAGCCATGGGTTAAAGAATAGCTCAAACAAACAATGTCCGTTATCAGGTACTTGGCAGCAGCACGAGAACCGACTGGCAAGTGCTTTACTACAAGAAGGAGGGGTTGTGCCTCCACCAGATAACATACACAAATACACACCAATTTGGAAACAGTCCAGCTCAAAGCCTTCAACAGATTTAGGCGTTGCACAAAGTGACTTGCAGAAATTAGCTTTGTCCGTCACAGAGTTTGAATGGCCACCACACTCCCTTTTATAGCCTGTGGGGTGTGGTCCAGTGACTCAGCTTAATCCCTGGCACACCTCCTCATCTGCTGCAAACGTTTATCTCACTGACACTGGCATGGATCCAGCCACGACTTATCACCCTCGTTCTCACTCTGATCGGAGACACCTGGCTCCTGGCCAATCTCCTCTCCTTCGGCAGACACCTGAGGAATTGCCAGAGAGGAGGGGCCTGGAGAGGTAGGCCTGGCCGGCTCCTCTCCTTCATGTTCGGAGTCTTCTTCCTCCGATACGATGGGCTCGGGGGTCAGAGCCACAACACCTGGCCCCATCTCTGCCTCCGATGCAGAGCCCTCATTCAGGCCTTCCCCAGACTCCAGGATGAGCCCATGTTCCTCCCCAGCCCCCCCCACTGTCCGCTGCCAGCTTTGCAGGGCTGCTGGCAGACCACAACAGCATGGAAAGAAAGGCCCACATCGATTATTAGTGAAATTTAAAACCTCCTTCCTGCCCAGAGAAACTGTAGGTAGTTAAGAATCAAGATAAATGATTGCATTTGCTGAACGCACGAGGAGAACTAAAACCCAAACAGGAGTTGAACGCCCAAGGATTACAATTGGATTGGTGGACCTATTTACAGATTCAATCAAAATATAAAAAAGACAGAGACAGGAAAGGTATAAATGTCGACTTGCAGGAATTAGACAAAATTTTGATGGGCCCAGAAAAAGGCATGATTTCGAAAAGCTATAAATTGTTGATGAGATTAGAGATTGGTGATGAGATAATAAAAGATACAATGATTGCCTGGGGGAAAAATTTTGGTTACTCAATCCATTTAGAAAAATGGCAAGAGATTTGGTGAGGGAATATAAACTAGTAGTTTCTACGGCATACAAAGAAAACATTTACAAGATGCTATATAGGTAGCATCTCTCCCCCGATAGATTAGCCAAAATGTTTACTGGACAGTCTGCTGAATGCTGGAAGTGTGGGTTCGAGCGTGGCACTTACTATCATCAATGGTGGACGTGCCCAGAAGCAGTAAAATTTTGGGGAAAAATAAAAAAATGGCTTAACGAGATTTTAAACCAAGAGATTGAATGGCGACCAGAGACATGCTTGCTCAGCTCCAAACCGGAAAATATTAAAAAAGATTCATGGTACCTTGCACTACATATTATCACAGCAGCGAGATTAACATATGCTCAATTCTGGAAAAATAAAAATACCCCATCAGAGGAGGCAATTATAAAGAAGATTTTGGAATATGCAGAAGCAGATAAATTGACTAAAAAACTAAAAGATAGAGACCAAACACAAACATGTTTATCCTGGGAAAAACTATATATTTGGCTATCAAAGAGAAAACTATAACCCAAATTAGATGAGGAGTTGTATCTATTGAGAAACTTATACTATACAAGTAAAGCGAGGTCGGATAGACCTAAATGATTTATAAACGTAAATTAAGTTGTTCTGTCTCCCCCAGAATGTAATATAGATATATTGTACCGAATATTAGGTTATTAAGGTACTACTTATAGGCATTTATGTTATTTGTTTTGTTGTTCTGTTTGTCTTTTTTTAATGATAAATGTAAATAAAGATATATTTTTTTAAAAAAAGATAAATGATTGCATTCAAAGGGTTTTCAGATGAAGATGGCTCTGACAAGCCAAAGTCGAAATCTAAGCAGCTTTTCTTTCAAATTCTCCATCATTAGAACTGCTACCAAAAAGACTTTTCTTTGGATCAAATAAATGTTTCAGTACTTCAGTTTTCTCAGACATTAGACAAACAAGATACTATTGTAAACTGCCCAGAGTCACTCTGGACAGGGAGACAGACAGCACCAGTGGTGGGATTCAAAATTTTTACTACCAGTTCTGTGGGTGTGGCTTGGTGGGCGTGGCAGGGAAAGGATACTGTAAAATCCCCATTTCCTCCTGATCTGCTGGGACTCAGGAGGCAGAGAATAGATGGGTGTAGGGCCAGTCAGAGGTGGTATTTACCGGTTCTCTGAACTACTCAAAATTTCCACTATTGGTTCTCCAGAACTGGCCAGAACCTGCTGAATACCACCACCTCTGCACAGCACATAAATTTGGAGAAGTTAAATTATAATTTCAAAGCTTATATCCCACCGGGAACCGCAGCACCACCATCCAGTCTTGAATAAATTTCATCGGATTCAATCCAAACCTCAACTCAGTCATTGGTCAACACAATTGCCTTCTTCTTCCCTTCTATATCAGAACAAGGTACAAGTGAACTTGAGGCTATCAGTACCATAAACTCCAGCTTTTATGGAGATAATAAACACTGAAGGGACACAAAAGGACCATCATCTATGTCCTAAAGAATTGTCATCCCGGATTCCAGGTTGCCTGAATCAGCTTAGAATATTGGTCCATATTCTAGCATCTGAAGGACTGATGCTACTTTCATTACTACTGAAAGCCTCCCAAGCAGTCTATGAAACTATCATTCCACACTTTCAATTCTCAGTGAAGGTCACCCACCATGGTGTCTAGGCTTAGCCCACTGGAAATGAATCTTAAGGCTTTGGAAAACAGAGAAAATATGTCAATATTTCACCCACCTTAAGCCATGAGTGAGCATCTTGGTTGATAATAAGTCTCTCTCTTTCAAAAGTCCCAGGGTGCTGAAAGGTGAGACCCAGGTTTGGGAGCACCACCCAGGTCCTAATCTTCAGATCTGCTGCTACATCTCCATTTTGATCCAGGTACAAAATAAAGGTGGAAAGATTGCAAAACTCATTCTTCGACAGAAAGGGATGAAACTACAATGGAAAATCCAGAAATGTTAAAAGCTATTTTCCAAAGCACCTGAAAGCCAGACAAGGAAGAATGGATGGAAACTGATTAAGGAGAGATTCAACCTGGAAATAAGGGGGGGAAAAATTCTGACAGTGAGAACAACTCATGGAACAGAAGTTGCCTTCAGAAGTTGTGAGAGCTTCATCACTGGAGACTTTCAAGAAGAGATTGGACTGCCATTTGTCAGAAATGGTGTAGGGTCTCCTGGTTGGGCAGGGATGGGGGTTGGACTAGATGACCTACAAGGTGCCTTCCAACTCTTTTATTGTGTATTCTGTTAAGTTCTGTTAAGAAATTTTGGTTTCTTATCTCATATGATCTTCTCTTATCTCATGTGGCTTGAATTTTCGTCTACAGTTATCTAACTTGCAAGTATTCTTATTTCGGAGAACAAGAGTTAACCACTATCTTCAAAAGTGAAAAACAAAATTTTAGTAAAATTTACCAGTCATATTTTGATAAAACAAAATTGACAAAATTTCTCAATTATATAGAACATTGTAGAGCAGTCACAACAAACTGAACAAACAAACCAATAAAGAAATTTTAACTCCTTGAAAACAACTGGAATGGATTTGTCTAGACATAAGTTCCCAGGTTATTCTTCCAGGTAAACAGATGGGACACATGACAAGAGGAAGAGATTCATATTTATTGTAAGTCTACATTATCTGAACCTTGCAAGTCTGAAAGCAGAAATCTCCCACCAACAATTTCTACCGCCTGAAATGTTAGACAGGATCCTTTCTTCTTTCTCTGCCTGTTATGCAACTGAGGGCTCCCTCTCTCTTGTCTGAACCTTTCTAGTCAGCGTCTTTTGCCCCCCCCTCCCCAAGGTCATTCTCATATATCATTACATTTTGTTAATGGATTGTGGGGATGCTTTTAATATAACTTGATTTCATCAAAGTGTTAACAAACATCTTCGTGAAATTATGATGTCAGGATTCCAAGTAACACCCCCAACAAAAGAAGACTCCAAGGCTAGAAGTTCCTCAAAATTCCACTTTATTAGAGATGTCCTATTGGCACATCTTCCATATCTTTTTTCTATGTTTACTAACATAATCATCAATCCTTCTCAACTAAAAGCGATATAATATTTTCTAGTCTGATACTTATTCTGTACATACTCAATCCATAATTTCCATTCCTGTATATACTTCTCATGCGTCTGATCTTTTAAAAAGGCTGAAATCTTCGCCATTTCCGCAAATCCAGCCATCTTCTGAATCCATTGGTCCACAGTCAGTAAGGCATCACTCTTCCAATATTGGGCAATCAACAACCTAGCTGCAGTCACCATATACAAAATCAATTTTGTTTCACCCAGTGTAAAATCTTTAACTATACCCAGTAAAAATAATTGCAGAGAAAATTGTATTTTTTTCCTCATAACATTTTGCATTACCCACCAAATTTTTATCCAAAAAGCCCTCACTTTCCTGCAAGTCCACCAGATATGATAATATGTAGAATCTAGACATTCACACCTCCAACATTTTGGTTGAACATTAGGGTACATACAAGACAATTTCTTGGGATCTAAGTGCCATCTATAAAACATTTTATAAAAATTTTCTCGCAAATTTTGTGACTGTGTGAATTTAACATTCTGAACCCATATTTTTTCCCATGTTTCCATCATGACTGGTTGAGCAAAATTCTGTGCCCATTTAATCATACAATCTTTAACTAACTCATTTTCTGAATCCCTTTCTAACAAAACATTATAAACTCTCTTAATGTGCATTGGACCTGTCTCTTTTATCTGTCTAACCAATTCTACTTCGTATTCCATTAAACCAGTTTGTTGATCTTCTTTCCATCTCATCTGTAGTTGACTGTACTGCAACCAAGTCAAAAAAGTCCCTTCTTCCAACAGCATATCCAAAGTCTTCAACCGCCATCTGCCCCCTTCAGGATAAAGTAACTCTTTATATAAGAAACCCCCGAGTGACTTAATATTTGTATTCCACATGGTATCAGCAAGATCCAGCCATAAAGGAATCTTATAATCCCATTTGATTCGGTGCTTCTTCCAGATTCTCATCAAGGCATTTCTAAGTAGATGACTGTTAAATACTTTATCCACTTTATTGTCATAAAATAAATATGCATGCCATCCCCAAACAAGGTCATGACTTTCTATGTTCAACAATCCAGTCTTAGTTTTTCCAAACCAATCACTTATTTGTATCAGTGCAGCTGCTTCATAATATAGTCGAAGGTTTGGAAGTCTAAGACCACCCCTCTCCTGAGTATCTTGCATTATTTTCAGTTTGACTCTTGGCTTTTTTTCATTCCAAACAAATTTATTAACTCCTTTTTGCAATTCTTGTAGTGGTTTATCTGACTTAAGCACCGGTATCATTTGAAATAAAAAAATAAATCTCGGTAAAACATTCATTTTTACTGCTGATATTCTTCCAAGTAAAGATAACTGCAGTTTCTTCCAGGTTTGCATGTCTTTTTGTATCTTTTGCCACAGAACCTCATAATTATTTTGAAACAGTTTTATATTTGAGTCTGCGATTTGTACTCCTAAATATTTAACCTTTGAGACAATTTCGAAGCCTGCCACTCTTTCAAGTTCCTTTTTCTTACTCTCAGTCAAATTTTTAACAATCATTTTAGGTTTTTTTTGGGTTCAGTCTAAAACCAGATACCATGCCATAATCTTCTATAATATCCTTCATCTGAATTATTGACTTCATTGGCTGTGATAGGGTAACAACCAGATCATCTGCAAATGCCCTAGTTCTATAGTCCTCTTGCCTTATAACTATTCCATTCAAAGATTTCGAGTCCCGTATTGCGTTCAATAAGACTTCTAGAGTTAAAATAAACAATAATGGGGATAATGGACAACCTTGTCTTGTGCCTTTTTGTATATTAAAATTTGATGTTAGACATCCATTAATAATAAGTTGTGCAGATTGCTCATGATAAATCGCTCCAATCGCTTGTATAAATCGCTCCCCCACATCCATTTTTTCCAAAGTCTTAATTATAAAGTTCCAGTCAACTCGATCAAAGGCTTTTTCCGCATCCAAAATAACCAGCGCTGCAGAGATCTGTTTATTCTTATCTAGATAGTCCAATAGATCTATAATTTGCCTGACATTCTCCTTCATATATCTGCCTTCAATAAATCCCGCTTGGTCATGATGAATCACCTTTTGAATAACTGGCATCAATCTGTTGGCCAATACTTTTGCAAAAATTTTATAATCTGTATTTAAAAGAGATATTGGTCTATAATTTTCTGGTTTCTTAAGACCTGATTCTTCTTTTGGTATCAATGAGACAAAGGCTGTTTTCCACGAGGAAGGTATCTTACCTCCTAATTGTATATTACAAAACAAGTCTTTAAGATGTTCAATCATTTCCTCTTGTAAAGTTTTATAATAAACTGCAGTTAGGCCATCCGTCCCTGGAGCTTTAGCTGTTTTCAGTTGTTTTATAGCAAAACTAATCTCCTCAACTGTTATTAATTGTTCCAGATTTTCCTTTTGAACTGATGAGATCTTTGATACTCTCTTTTCATCTAGGTATTTATCTATAGAACTGTTCTGTATATTATCTTTAGCATATAATTTGGTATAATAATCCAAAAAGGCCTTTTTGATTGATTCTTGTTGGTATACTTCTTTACCATCATACTCAGTACTATCAATAATTCTTGTAGTTGCTTGTTTCCTCAGTGTATAAGCCAACCATCTGCCCGGTTTATTAGCATTAGTAAAAGTATTATGCTTTGCAAATTGTAAGTTAGTTGCTGTTTGATCTGCTATCAGCATTTGGAATTGATCCTTCAGAAGTTTTATAACTGTTTGCAACTGACCATCTGTTGGTTTTTGTATCAGTTGTTGTTCTTTCTTCTTTATCTCACTTTCCAACTGTAATCTCCTTTTCTGTTGATTCTGTCTGTATTTAGAATTCATTTGAATCAGTACACCCCGCATATATGCTTTGCCTGCGTCCCAGACTATTTCAATAGGGGTACCTTTATTCAAGTTCAATTCAAAAAACTCCTTTAAGTGTTTTTTAAGCTCACTTATGTTTTTTTTCATATCTAAATAAATTCTCATTTAGTCTCCAAGATCTTCTTTCTCTTTTTCCCATCTCGATTTCCATCCAGACCGGACTGTGGTCAGTCAAAGTCCTAGGAAATATCTTTGTCTTCTTTACTTTAGGAAGTAAATCTGTAGTTAACAAAAAGAAATCTATCCTGGAAAAGGATTTATGCCTATCTGAATAGAAAGTAAAATCCAGTTCATTTGGGTTGTGAACTCTCCAAATATCTTTCAGTTCCAAATCCTCTTGCATTTCAAAAAAAGCTTGTGGTAGTTTAATTCCTAATTTAGCTGTACTTTTTTTATCATTTTTGGGTTGGATTACTCCATTCCAGTCCCCCATTATTATGATAGATGTGTAGTTCCATTCCAGAATTTTTAAATGAAGCATCTTATAAAAATTTTCCTGTTGCTGGTTTGGAGCATATATTCCGACCAGCAACGTTGGACCATTGCCTGTAATAAGTTCAATTGCAATATATCTTCCATATTCATCTGTTTCTATAACTTTAGCTGAAAGTCTTTTATTTATATAAACTACCACTCCATTCTTCTTTTCCAAATTTGAAGCAACAAATTGCATTCCCAATCTAGAGTTTATCAAATATTTCTGATCTTGCAATTTTATATGAGTTTCTTGCAAACAAATAATATCATTGTGAAATTGCTTCAAATAATGAAATATCTTTCTTCTTTTTTGTGGGGAGTTCAGTCCATTTACATTCCAAGACAAAACTTTAAGTGCCATTTGATCCTGTCTGAAGTTTTGAGAGCAATTGCTGAAGATCCTTTTTTACAGAAGTAATCTTCGGTTTAGCTCCTCCCATGACTTCAGGTTGCTGTTTTGCTTTAGTTTTCTTTTCTCGTTGTGGTTTGTACAATTCCTGCTGCTGTGTTTCCTTCATTTGTTTGGACATCGCTCTAGTTATGCGTTGCTCTTCCAATTTAGATGTTCTCAATTCAAGATCCAGCGCCTCCTCTATAATAGTTTTAGATGCCTCTTCCAAAGGAGAAATTTCAAGTGGTGCAAAAGGATCAACCACAACACCACCAACCGCTCCCTGAGCCTCTCTTGCCTCCTTCTCAGACTGCTTTATTTGTTCTTCAGTTTCTTGTTCATACTCAGCTTGTAATTGTGTATCCTTATCTATTGGTGAAGATGTACGTGGAGGAGGAGATCCCGCTTTCAAAACATTATAATAAAATTCTTCTGCTTTTGCAATAGTGTTAAGACGGTATCTAACTCCTCGAATCCTCAGTATTACACCTGCTGGAGCATCCCATCTGAATTGTATATTCTGTTTCTTCAATTCTGCTACCAAAAATCCATAATCCTTTCTATCTCTTAACATTTTGGGTGGTAGTTCTTTGAAGACTCCAATCTCAGCTCCATCAACTTGAACAGAAGTAACAAATGAACTTTGCAAAATATCATTTCTTATTCTTCTGTCTGTAAAATATATCGCTACATCTCTAGGCAATTGCCTTTGTACTGCCACACGAGAATTAACTCTGTACACCTTGTCAATCTTGCACAGAACCTCACGAGGTTCTACCTTCAGCAAGACTACTAAAGCATCAGCACAGACTTTTCTAAGATCTTCCCTGGTGTTCTCTTTTACTCCTCTAAGTCTAATAGCAAACTCCATTGATCGAAATTGCATCATGGTAATCTCATTTTCAATTTTTTGTGTTATTTCTTCAACATCAGCAATTCTTGAATCAGATACCTTAAATTTAGTATCCACCTCTAAAGCAAGATTATCCACTTTTTTATCAATCTGCAACACTACCTCAGACAGGCCTTTGACAACTGTTTGAATGTCTTTATTAACTGCTTCATATTTTTCTTGGATAATTCCTTTGACTTCCTGTTCTGATCTCTTAATTTCTTTAATAATAAGATCATAATGACTTTCTTCCTTTGTCTGAGTTTGCAGCTGCGCAGTTTGAGGCTGCTTCTGCTTATGTGTGGGGGAATCCCCCCCAGTTGTTTTGTTGCCATTTTGCCTCTTAAAGATCTTCCTTTTCCACAGATTCTAACAACTTTTCCCAAAAGATTCTCCAGATTCAATCAGGTCTATAAAAATCAGTTACTATTTTTATTTTATTTTATTTTTGTTACTTTTCTGCCTCTTCCAGCCGGATTTGTTACTTTAAAATGTAGCCGAATACACTGATCAGATTACTTTCGCTTTCAGCTGCTCTCCACTGAAAGCAAGCGCCATTTTTTTCCTCTTTCCCCCTCTCTCAGCTCCAAGTTCCTTTAAAGTTGCAGAGTACAGAAATCTTTAATACTTGCTGTTAAGTAGAAAATCCAGATTCTCCTTTATTTTGTTTGATGATATGTCTGCTGCCGCTCTATCTTGCTCTGCATTAAGCAGAGTTTCCCGGTCGTCCGGAGCTTCAGCAGCTTGGATAGGGAGTCCCACCCTGTTAACTCCCCAGAAGCAATAAAACTTTCTGGGGGTCTCACAGGGGCTCTACCTGCAGCCACCAGCTCTCCTTACACAATCTTCATGATTCTGAGGTTTTCGAGCCGTTTCCAACCTCCGAAATGGCTCTTTGACAGGCGACAGGGCTGGCGGTCTTCAAAAGACCGTCAGCGATGGTCCGCGGCAGCACCGGAAGTCTCAAATAATTTTCAATGTTCCTCATAGAAATGGGGATGTCAACTGTCCCATTTGGCACATTCAACAAAAGAAGCTCCCAGCTCTTTAAGATAACCAAGAGTGTAGCTCTACTGAAAGACCCATCTAGGCACAACAGAAGCAAAGTCTCAGATTTCCCCACGAAAACCCACATAGGTAACTCCTTTCTTCCCCTCTGGGCCACCCACAGTTCATAGTCTCTGACATCGGCACAAACTCCACCACAGTAGCTATCCTCATAGGTGTAAATCCCATGCTACTATGCATGGAGTTATTATATGCCACTTCTGCAAAAGGCAGAAGTTAAGCCCAATTGGTCTGTTGGTCATTCACAACACCTCAGGTACTGTTCTAACACTGAATTGGTTCATTCACAGGCTCCATTGGTACTGGGATGATAGGCAGAGTTAAGGCCTTTTGAGGAGCCAATCAGCTTAAAGAATTCCCACCAATATTTTGCAGTGAACTGCACCCCATGGTCAGAGATGATGCACTTTGAGATTCTATGCAATCGGTAGATATGTTGTATGAACAGCTTTGCCAGGGATCGGGCAGAGGAAATCTTTGGGCACCCCATGAAATATGCCTTTTTGGAGAATAACTAATGGTCCAAATTACAGTGTTTCCTGTGGCAAGTCCACCATAAAGTCAAGGAGATTTCTTCCCATGGTTCATTGGATTGGTTACTGGCTGCAGTAACCTGGGGGAATTCATTTCATTGAAGTACACACTGACTTTGCTTGTGCTGTGCCTAGATGGAACTTTCAATAAAGCTACACTCTTGGTCATCCTAAAAAGCTGGGAGTTTCTTTTGTTGAATGGGCCAAATGGGATGGTTGTCATTAAATCAGTTCTGGGATTTTCTATGGAAACCCCCAGGGGTAAAACCCCTTTTCCCCCTCTGGGCAACCCACAATTCATAGTTTACCAACTGACTTCAGTTCTTTTGTTTTGGGAAAAACTGTCTGACAGGAGAGATATGAATAACAGTTATTTTTTATTCTTCAGTACATTCATTAATACAGGCAGTTGGAATCAATAAATGATAAAATACTAGCTTCCAGAAAAAATATGATTTCTCAATAGAGAGTGTTGAATAAATAAAATTCAGTAGAAATCTGATGTTTAGCTATTTGGACTTGACAAACTATGGTATCTTGTATAAAAATAGATGGATGGGAACCCCAATGTAGATCTATCATTAAGGGTTTTTTTGTATGTTTTTAATATTATTATATATGTATACTGGACACTGTTTGTAATAAATTGGTTGTAGTAACTAAATTATTAGATTAATAATCATATAATTAACTTCAAAATAATTTCATTAACAATACACTGGAAGAAGGATGAGGGATAAAACTTGAAAATAATCTTTATGAAAATGATATGTTGGAAATTTATGTTGAATTCTAATATACTTATAAGAAATATGTAGTGAATTTGTATACAGTGATGTACTGTTGGTATTTAACACCTGATAAATTGCCAAAGATATATAAAGGTGTTTCAAATGTTTGTTGGAAATGTAATTATAAAGAAGAAGGTATTTTTTATCATATCCCATCAGTACCTTTTACCTGCCATGATTGCAGCTTTGCAGCCCCCAATCTCTCTTTGACCTCTTTGGTTCTCTTCCTCAGTCTGGAGGAATAGGCAGTGTTCAAGGCATGGGCCAGAGTATTAATGAAACTGTACAAATTTTTAATCCGGATCCTGTTCCTTTTCTCTTGGGCCTCCAGTGGGGCTTTCTGTGTGCATCTTCTGCGGCCTCTGACAGAAAAGACGGGCTTTGAAAGTGAGCAGTGAAAATACTGATCTTCAAACTGGGGTTCCAAAAATAAATTGGGTTCAAAGGGATAATATTTTTGCCTATATTTCTCCTGAAAAGCAAAGGCCCAAACACTATGGACATATTTGAGAAGTTTCTTCCTTCTAATTGTCAAATGACCCAAGACTGACATGATCCAGACTTTCCCTTCAATGGGTCCTGGCAAACGCATAAATGTTAAATGGAAAGGAAGAATTCTGTCCCAAATGGAATCACATTCTATGAAGTGAACAAAGACATTGACTTGTCTCCACTTGGTGAGGGCATCCCTGAGGGGTGCTGTATATCCAGTTTTTGAGAACAGTTGTGATATAACAACACAAATTCCGCTTCTGACAAGCATAGGATTTAAAGTCCTCATGAAATTCTCATCATTCTGTGTAACTGAAGCAAAGAGTCCTATCAAGGTCCATCTGAAATGGAGGAGTAGCTGGACAATTGCTGGGTATTGGATCCTTTGTTTGGGGAGCATCAGATGGAAAAAAGGGAACTGGCTTTTATCAGTCAGAATCTCTGAAACAGGCTCAACACTGTTCTGAAAAAACAATGAAGAAGGCTGTGTTAGATTTGGGGTCAGATCAATGCCCAAAATACTAGATTTTAATAACTCCATATTTGTTCTCACAAACATATTAAAATAATTTATTGTTGACTGGCCATTAAGTCATATCAAAATGCATAATGTAGAACACAAAATATTAACAAATCTGTGTAGAGAAACAGAATGCAAGTATAAATTAAGTAAGAAAGAGTAAGAATAAAGAATATGAATCATTTCTGTATCATCCCTACAATTTATTGCAATGACACCCACATATCCAGATCTCTACTGAACTGTTTTGTTCAAATAATGAGTTATATTACATGTACTTTTAAAATTCTAACAGCTCAGTGTACATGTTATTTTAATATATGGATCCCAATAGATCATTTGTGTAACATTTAGATTCTGATTTTTCTTTCTTTAATGTTAGCAATTGATATTCCAATATTAGATCTATTCTCCAGTTGTACAAAAGAAAGTGAGAAAAGCTCTTCTAATATAATTTGTTAGTTGTTCAATCCAAAATGTCTTCAGTTGAAATTTTACTGTTCTAAAACAGGGAATACACTGATTTTAGGCAAAGGACAAATTGTATAAATTCCCAATTCAGCTCTGAGGGCAGCTGAAATCCTTTTATCAACCCTCAAGATTCTCCTCAGATGCTGTGATTGGGTTTGTTATAGCAGTGATATAGATTAAGCCCAGTGGTGGGATTCAAGTAATTTAACAACCAGTTCTCTGCCCTAATGATTTCTACCAACAACCAATTTGCCAAACTGCTCAGAAAGTTAACAACCGGTTCTCCCGAAGTGGTGCGAACTGGCTGAATTCCACCACTGATTAAGCCCCAAACTTCAGTTTGATATAAGGGCTTGGGGGTAACTTTGACATAATATACTTTAATTAATGGAAAGAAGGTTGGATAGGTAAAAGAAAGCTTTGGGATTAAACATTTCAAGACCAATCTGTTGTCAATATTAGATTATTAATTTATGTACCCTGTTTCCCTGAAAATAAGAGCCAACTAGAAAATAAGCCCTAGCATGATTTTTCAGGATGCTTGTAATATAAGCCCTACCCCCCCCCCAAAAAAAAACCCAATTAAGATTGCCGGCTAGTTGGACACATTTATTACCATATTTCCCTGAAAATAAAACCTAACTGAAAAATAAGCCCTAATGCATCTCCTGGAACAAAAATTAATGTAAGACCCGGTTTTATTTTTGGGGAAACACAGATATTAGTTGCACAAATTTATATAACTTTTAATTCTACCTAAAACCTTCTTGTTTTTCTTCAGACAATGCACTTTCCTTCTACCCAAACTTAAGTTTACTTAAGAGGGTAATGGCATATATTGTAGCAGCAATATCTATTAGATCAACCATAACTGATATCAGTTGTAATGACGGAGAAAGCATTTGCATTTCCTGCATTGAATGTAGAGAGCACATCTTTCTACTTCTGTCCTGGCCACTTTTTACAGAGACACGATTGAGAGCATTTTAACAAACTGCATCACTGTTTGGTTTGGTGGCAGCAGTGCCTCGGATAGAAAGTCCCTACAGAAAGTGGTGAGGACATCCAAGAAGATTATAGGAAGCTTGCTTCCCATTGTTCAGGATGCTGCTTAGAGCTCAAAGCATTGTTAAAGACCCCACACACCCACTTCACGGTCTGTTTCGGTTGCTCCCCTTTGGGAGGAGGTTTTGAAGTTTTTCTAGCAGGACTTACTTACTTACTTTATTTATTTTATTTATTTTATTTATTTTATTTATTTTATTTATTT
>WNWU01000319.1:0-11454 GCA_012654045.1 Ptyas mucosa
ATGAAAGAGCCTGGAGATAAAGAGAGGCCAGGGAATATGCTGATCCGTTCCTATGCAAGCAATTCTTTGGGAGCTAAAGAGATTTTCCGTGTACATTTATTTGAGACAGATTTGGCTTAACAGGTTAAATCGGGGAAGCGCGGTTAAGTATACGTTTTGGAGCTGGAAATCTGGCATCTCCGGGGTTTAGAAAGGCCTTCGGTGCCAGGAATTAAGCATTTGATGTAGGTGGGCCAAAATGAGGGTTTTGACTGAATCGTTTAAAAATATATATATATACATGTTTTCTGCGAAGTTGAGAATTTAAACGCCTAGCTTTCGAGCGCAAAGCAGGCTTTACTTCTTTTTTCTTCTCTGCTAATATCAGTCGTTCTCTCTTGTCTCCCACAGCCTACGGTCCGGAGACGAAGGACTTGGCCCTCGTGACTTGCTACGTCATCTGAAAAGGCAACGGTCACTATGCACGGATGAACTATTTTGTGGTCAGTTGCAGCGAGGGGACCGGCTATCTGGGAAAGGTAGCCAGTGCCCTCTCCATTTCACATAGATACGGCACTCTGTTGTCTTTTTTGCGTTACCACGGGGGCAAGAAGCACGGACCGAAATTATTTCGCCCCTTCTCACTGTGAAATGCAGAAGTTACAGCAGAGGGAAAGAATTCTATAACCAGCTGCGTTTTTTGAGAAAGTATTTCCTTCAAGGAAATCGGCTTAAAAGAGCTGATTTTTTTTATTTATTATTATTATTCCTCAAAGGTGTTAAATGTGTTCATAATTTAGAAAAACTTGGACATGATTCTCTGGAAGTGCTTCTCCCTCGGATACCCTGGCCAAATGATGATAATCCACGTGACTAAAAAAATATATATATTTAACGAATCCTTTTTATACGACTCGACACGGGTCATTGATTCCTTGGAGAAGTAGAACAAAGGAGTACTTGGGCGATCGATTACCATCCTTGTTTACGGTGTTTTTTTTCCTTTCTTTCAATCTAAGAGGCTTGAAATATTTTGCACGGCGTCTTTCCAACCTGCAGAGAACATGGAAGAACGTTTAAAACACCGTGAAGATTAATTTATATTAATCGTCGCCTCTGGAACGATGGTGCAAAGGTCCTTCTGCCCCTGAAGTAGAATGGACGTTTTTGTTAATACTTTTATTTATTTCTCTGGTTGGATTGGAACCTTCTTCGCCTCCATAGACCTGAAATGAAGAAAAAAAAAAATGAGAAGAAGCCATCAAATCTGACTTTTAGGAGTATCTCTGGTCTGCAGAAGGAGGAAACTTGACCTTAAGCTTGTTTGGTTTCTTAGATGAGGAATTGAAATGAAATAGGCCTGAAGTAAGAACAGCGCCCGCGAAAATAACTTCATTTTCGAAGACAAATGTACCCTTGTGATGGTTTCCGACAAGGTCACTTCGAGTTGTGTCTTTTGTCAGAATAATCCTTTTCTTTGGTTGCACGGCTGGAAAACGGTCCTTTTTCTGCCGCCGTACGAGTTTGCCTCTGGAGACCGAGATCGTGTGAGATCTTGTGCCCTTGTCGAGTTTCAAATGCTGTATCTATCGTTTTTTTTTTTTTAAAAAGAAGGAATCCATTTCTGTGAAATGTGTTTGAAGGCCTTCCTAACTTCATATTTATATTCTTGCTTTCGTCGTTTGGCAGCTGTTAAGTTGTTTGATGTTAAAATAAAAGACGTAGGGTTTTAAAAGCTTTGGCCGGTGACGTGATTGGCGAGGGATTCCCTCCGCGGCTGAGGTAGAAACACACCGCCGGCTGGCGTTGTGGTTTCCATAGTTGGCATCGATAAAATTCCCCCAGGCTGCGTGCCACGATGGGTCCCTCCTCTACCTTTTAACGACGGCTGAAGAAAAAAGGAACTAGAAGAATTTTGGAACGCCGTCGTCTTCCTGCAGCTTCGAGTTTTGATTCAGCTGGAGAGCCCGGTAGGCATTCGGTCCCGGATTTCTCCGTAGAAAAGATTGCTCCAAGCTTCCGCCGACCATTTCCTGTTTGTTCACCGCTCTGGATCTATAATCTTCCCCAGCCTCGCGTGACCTTACCTGCAACAAAGGTGCTGCTTTGGATGGACGTGCGTGGGAGGCCACTTGAGTCACTCGACACGAAGACGACACCCTGGCCCCGGGGCTTTGCGACGGGCCACTTTTTGCACGGCGGGATGCGTGACTCAAGCATTTGGAGGCCAAAAAGAGCCTCATTTCCAAACCGCCAATTGGGGAAAACGCCTTGGGGGGGGGGAAGCTAATTGGACAGTCAGCCCCCAGATTTGGGGGGGGGGGGGAACCCAGAAGCTTCCAGATTTCTGAAGAAGAGTCATGGGAATTGACAATTTGGGTAGAAATAGGAGCCGAGGACCGTGCCGTAAGAGCAGCTATTCCTATTTCCTGTGCTTGCAATGAGTTGTACATCTCATTGAGATGGAAAAATTTTTACAGCGATTAATCTGGGCTGTGGCCGTAAGACACACTTCAGCACGTTCAACCAGTTTTCCCTGCTAATTTTATTTTATTTTTTTAAATTGCCACCATAGGCTGGCCCATAATGTGCTACGTAATAGGCGGTCCTTGACTTACGACTGGTGGCTTGCTTATTGTTAAAAAGAGACCAAAAAGTACTTGCGAACAAGGGTTTTAAAATTCCAATGGCTTTGACTCCCCAGTCATGTGACGGTAACCATTTAAGGAAATTTATATCGCCACCTAACTTGGTCTGGGTGGGCTTACAAGAAGAGAAACCCAATTTAAAAAGCAACGATGGCTCCATCCCACTCTGGAGTCTCCAGGCCTTGCCAGGGAGAGGATGTTCCACAGGGAGGGCGCCACCACGGAGAAGTTCCTCCTCCTGGGTCCCACCAGATGGTCCTCAAAAGAGGGGACCGCTCACAATCCCCTGCCTCCCTTCTCTGGGAAATAGATGGAACCGGGAAAAGATGGCCCTTCAAATAACAGGGAGGGGAGCCACCACAGAGATGGCCCTTCTTCTTGGTCCCACCAGATGGGCCTCCTTAAAGAGACGGGACCCATAATATCTTCCCAGAGTGGGGAGGCCTGGTAGATTGTGATGTCCCTGGGCACACCACAGAGATAACACAAGCAGCTGGCAGTTCAAATCGTCCCTTTATTGCTCCAAATTTCCCCAACGCTCCCACGTTTCTGGCCAGTCCCAGAACAAAGTGATGACAAACCCTCCGCACACACCTCCAGCAGCCTCTGGCTGCAAATAGTCCACCCCAGCAACCGAGGCTGCACAGCAAGAAATCCAGCAGGGCAAATCAAGGAATTCAGGAGAAAGCAAAGGATCCGGTTAATTAGTCCAGAAAGCCAGAAAGAACACAACGACTCTTGGGAAGTTCAAACGTCGGCACTCAACACTTCAGGGATGCGGGCGGTTGTTCCTGATAAACCCCCTTCCCCCACAGCGTCTCCTTAAGCCTCGTTCCCCAGGTGTGCCTTGTGAAGAGGGGTGGGGGGGCTCTCCTCCCGAGTAGCCTGCTCAGTCTGCGCCGTTCTCGGCTTCTCTCCACTCTCCTTGCTCGTGGATCAGGAAGGGGCGGTCCTTCCTCATTGCCTGAGCTCTGCCTCCTGTTCATCCGTCGACAAACTGTCCTAATCCTGAAATGCCTTGGCCTGACTGGCCCCGCCCTTCCCCATTTTCCTCAGGTTCCAGCTCGTCCCCCCCCATTCAGGCTCTGATGGGGGGGCATGACAGTTCTTCAAATAACAGGGAAGGCGCCACCACCGAGTCAGGCCCTCCTTCTGGGTCCCACCAGATGGACCTCCTCAAGAGAGGGGACCCCCTAACATCCCCTGCCTCCCTGCTCTGCTGGATCGCACAAATGGACCCCCTGGGGAAAGGGGGTCCTTCCAATAAGTACATTTGCAGTATCCTATGGGTCACGTCACTGGGAACTCTTGGAAGTCCATTCGTCTTAAAACGTCGCTGATCTTTGAGAAACGCTGCTAGGGACCCCAACGGCTAGCCCTGAACAAGCTTGTCCCTTCGTACCCCCCCTCCCCCAATAACCAACTGCATCTTTATTTGCATCCCTCCCAATTTTGGGGCTGGGGGAAAAAAAAAGATTGGGATGGAACTAAAATGCCTCTGTGTGGTGTTCCGTCTGTGTCTGTGTGTGTTTATCTTAGACAGAAGAGGCTGGCGCGACTGGGCTTTTATGTAGCCAAGGAAACAGTGCCTTTATTCTGCAAGATTTAAACAAGAAAGTGACTCGAAATTCGGCAACCCGTCCAGGAGTGCAGCTTGGCCTCTCCCCCCCCCCATTCCTCCCCCGCCCCCCAAAAAACCGGCTTGCTTTCACAGGGGGAGGGCGGGCGAAGGGGAGAAACGGGCCTGCCCTCCCAAAGCGGGGGCATATCTGGGCAGGCTCCCCCAAAGTTCTGGCTGGAGAGGTAGGGGAGAGGTCAGACCGTGGTCAGGGAGGAGGGTCTCTGCGTTGTCCCCGTCCCACGGGGAGCCAGGCCCAAAAGAGGGGGAAAAGGGGGATTAAACATACAGCATGAGTGTGTATACATTATATATATATTCATATTTATAAGAGTCCCTTTGCAGTGCTTCTCGAAAGTTTCGACACTGGGCAGGGGGGGGCAGCAGAGACCACCCCCTCCCACAATAGCAGGCTGCTCCCCCCCCTCCCCTGCCCAAGCCCCACGCGGCCTGGATCCTAGCTCTTTTTAAGTTGGTCCCCGTCCCGGAACCGCGAGCCGGGGATACAAACCAGCTCGGTCCTGAGTACCTCTTGGTCAGTCTTAAGTCCGCCGAGGATGGATGGCTTTCCAGATGCTGTCCCCCGCCCCTCCCCAAGCAGGAAGGGGAGGGGCTCGGGAGGAGGAATTCGAGGCAGGGGCAGGAATCACCGGCAGGCCCCAAAGCCAGTCACATAATCCGGAAATCAAAAAGGAGAGGCTTGGAAGGTCCCTAGGGCAGAGGCCGGGCTGGCGCAGGGGGGGGGGGGGGGGCAGCGGGCAGGTGTGCCCATTCGCCCGCCCCCCCCTTAGTCATCTATGCAAATCACCTCCCCGCTTTTGGCTTCTTTCTTCTCCAAGCCTTCGCCTTCCTTCTCCTTCTTCACAATCACGGGGGGACCGTTGGCTGCAACGAGAGTTGGGGGGTGGGTTAGAGAGAGAGAAAGAAGACGGGAGAAAGTAGGAAAAAAAAGAGAAGGGGAGAAAGGGAGAGAGAGCAAAGGCAGAGGTTCTATCCAGTAGCGGAAGCCACTCTTACCTTCGCTACCGGTTTGAAATCGGGAGCTCGGCAATTCAGATCGGTCTGCCCCAAGACATTTATTTATAAGTATATGTATTAGATTTTATCTCCTGCCTTTATTACCGGTAGTCCTCGACTTACAATCTTTTTATTTAGTGACCGCTGGAAGTTACAACGGCACTGTAAAACGGGACTTGGGACTGTTTCTCAGACTTACGACCCTGGGTTACGTGATCAAAATTTGGATGCTTGGCCACGGACTCGTTATTTACGATGGTCGCAGCGTCCCAGGATCACTTGAATCCCCTTTTGCGACCTCCTGACAACCAAAATTCACAGGTTCGCTTAACAAGTATCAGTCATAAAATAGGGCAAAATTCACTTAAATGTTTTGCTTAGCAACGGAAATGTTGGGCTCAATGGTAGTCGTTAAGTCGAGGGCTACCAGGATTTATTACGTGTTTATCCTGCCTTTATTACAGATAGTCCTCGACTTACAACCGTTTGTTTAGTGACCGTTCCAAGTTACAACGGCACTTTAAAAAAAAATGACTCACGATCGTTTTTCACGCCTAGGACTGTAGCGGCCATCCCCACGGTCCTAGGATCGCACTTCAGACCATTTGGCAACTGACTCGTATTTATGACGGTCCCAGGGTCACCAGGTCCCCTTCTGACAAGTAATGTCCATGGGGAAGCCAGATTCATTTAACGACCGGGTTTCTAACTTAACAATTGCAGTGATGTTACATAACATTCCTCTGGCCAGGAAGGTGGTAAAATGGGGCAAAACTCACTTAACGACTGTCTTGCTTAGGAAATGGAAATTTTTGGACTCGGTGATGGCCGTAAGTCGAGGACTCCCTTCCTGCGCACGACGTTTGGGTGTTTTTGTAACTTGTTATTTTTTTGTGTGTGTGTGTGTGTGTGTGACCCCCTGACTCCCAAGCCTGCCCCTTCCCTCCCACCCCGAACTGACCTGTTATGAAGGAGCCGGTTGGCATTTGGCTGTAGTTGGCCCCCAAGGTGGGCAGGCCCCCGCCGGGGGTGGCGCCGAAGGAGACCCCAAAACTAGGTGGGGTGGCGTAGGGTCCCGGAGGGAAGGCCTGGGAAAGAAAAAAAAAAGGAAGGAAGGAAGGGGGGAAAACTCCTTAGCCATCCAGAGTCGCTGCGTTACGAGATGGGCGGCAAACACGTTTAAAAAATAAAGTCAAATAAAATAATGCAACGAATTTTAAGTTCCAATCGCCCTGCGGGTAAAAAAAACCAGCGGAAAGGGACCTGAGTTCAAAACCAGCAAGAAAGACACCCCCCCCCCCCCCCCCACCCCCCCCGGTCCAGAAAAAAAGATGCACCAATATAAAATCATTACATACAAAATACAGAATAGCAGAGTTGGAAGGGACCTTGGAGGTCTTCTAGTCCAACCCCCTGCCTAGGCAGGAAACCCTACACCACTTCAGACAAATGGTTATCTAGTCTCTTCTTAAAAACTTCCAGCGTTGGAGCATTCACAAAAGGGGATAGGTCACGGTTGAACTCGGGGAGGGGGGGATCCTTGATGGGTCTCTGAGCCGGGTGGTTTCCTTGCAAGACCTTTCATGACCCAACTAGGGAACAACATCAGTGCTAGACAGGAATGGGGTTTGTGAAAAGGAGGAGGACCGTGGGGTCCTTGGTGACCTCTGAGCGGGTTGTTTTCTTGCAGACATTTCATGACCCAACTAGGGAACATCATCAGTGCTAGAAAGTGCACTGGGGTAAAATGTTCCCGGTTCAGACCGGATCGCCTGATCCGGTAGCGATGGAGGCGGGTGGTTCGGAGAACCGGTAGCAAAAATCCCTGCCTCCCCCCCCCCATGCCCAGCTGAGCCACGCAATCATCAGAGGCTTTTTAAAAAAATTAAAAGCATTTTTTCTACAATCTCTTCGGCTGAAAAAATGCTTTTAAAAGTTAAAAAAAAAAGCCTCTCATGATCGCGCGGCTCAGCTGGGATCGTCAAATGCTTTTAAAAGCCTCTGATGATCCCAGCTGAGTTGCCTGATCGGCAGAGGCTTTTTTTCTTTTAAAAGCCTCTGACGATCCCAGCTTTGTTGTCTGATCGGCAGAGGCTTTTTTTCTTTTAAAAGCCTCTGACGATCCCAGCTGAGTTGCCTGATCAGCAGAGGCTTTTTTTCTTTTAAAAGCCTCTGACGATCTCAGCTGAGTTGTCTGATCTGCAGAGGCTTTTTTTCTTTTAAAAGCCTCTGATGATCCCAGCTGAGTTGCCTGATCAGCAGAGGCTTTTTTCCTTTTAAAAGTCTCTGACGATCCCAGCTGAGTTGCCTGATCGGCAGAGGCTTTTTTTCTTTTAAAAGCCTCTGACGATCCCAGCTGAGTTGCCTGATCGGCAGAGGCTTTTAATCTTTTAAAAGCCTCTGCCGATCAGGCAACTCAGCTGGGATCGTCAATTTTTTTACAACCCACCCCCCCCCCCCCAACCAAGCCACACCTACAGAACCAGTAGTAAATTTTAGATTTCACCACTTCAAAAACCCCTTAGGGCACTGATGATGTTACCTGGTCAGGCCATGAAACGTCTGCAGGAAAGCAACCCAAGTCAAGATAGATTAAGTTTACCGCATTGCCACCGTCGATGAAGAAAGTTACCCTTATCAAAACATGCGATAAAGTAATCCGGCCACATTTCTTCTTTATGCTGAATTCTGGTTAAAACTCCTGCTTGGCTGGCTCATCGGTGATAGAAGGGAGCAGGGTTCACCAGCACTGATGAGGTTGCCTAGTTGGGTCATGAAACGTCTGGAAGGAAACCACCCAGCTCAGAGAGCATTAAAGACCCCACGGTCTCCTCCCTCCCTCTCCTCACAAACCCGATCCCCTCCTAACACTGATGCTGCTCCCTAGTTGGGTCATGAAAGGTCTGTAACGTACAACCAAGCTTAGCTCACCAAGAACCTCACGGTCCTTCTCTTCTCCTTTTACCTCTCTCTGCAAACCCTGCTCCCTCCTAACACTGATGATGTTCCCTAGCTGGGTCATGAAACGTCTGCAAGCTCAAAGAGCACCAAGGAACCGCACAGTCCCACTCCATCTCCTCCTCCTTGCCAACCCCCCTCCCTTCTAACACTGATGATGTTCTCTAGTTGGGTCATGAAACGTCTGCAAGGAAACCACCAAGCTCAGCATCAAGGATCCCAGTTCTCCTGCTCCCTGCAAGCCCCACTCCCTGGATGAGGTTCCCTAGTTGGGTTACGAAACGTCTGCAAGAAAACCGCCAAGCTCAGAGACCACCAAGGACCTCACAAAACGAGGTGAAATGACGACGTGGACACCCCGTCTGCTAAATTTCAGGGAGAACGGAGGTTGGGGGTGGGGAGAGGAGAGGAGAGGAGAGGAGAGGAGGGCTGGAGAGAGGGAGCAGGAAGGTTGGCATTTTACCGGAACGGTCTGGGTTTCGTTCCCCTTGCTTGCTAAGCGGCTCAGGATGCTGCGCTCGGACATCTGGAGCCGGGCAGCGATCGGAGGGATGCGGGAAAGCGTAGCCGGCAGGCGAGTCACGTCGGCCTTCATGTCGCTGAGCAGCTCCTCCAGCTGGTTCAGCACTGGCTCAGCCGCCCAAAAAAAGGAGGAAAAGAAGAAAGAGGAGACAGAAGAGAAAGCAAAATCCATCAGATGACCTTTCCCGGCTGGCTACGCTCCCTGGAGAACAGCCTTCCCCCTTCTCAATCTCAATCTCAAGTCAGAGTAGAGCTGGAAGAGGGGACCTCGGAGGTCCTCTAGTCCTACCCCCTGCTCAGGCAGGAGACCCCGTCCCATTTCAAACCGTTGTCTAGTCTCTTCCAGTGTTGGAGCTCCCCCAACTTCTAGAGGCAGGCAGTTCCACCGATTAAATCTCAGTTAGCAAGTTCTATATTTTAGAGAAGGGACCTTGGAGGTCTTCTAGTCCAGCCCCTTGCTCAAGCAGGAAGGAGATCCTCTCCCATTCCAGACAAATGACTGTCCAGCCTCTTCTCGAGGGTCTCTAACCCCTGGCTAATTCATTTCTCCTGCCAGTTGTTCTAGGGGAAGGGGCGGAACCCAAAAGCCCATCGTCCACCAAGGTAAGGAATGCCCCCCCAAAAGCAGGAGATACAGGCAGTCCTCGACTTAACGACCGCACTCGAGCCGAAAATTTCCGTTTGCTCAGCGAGACACCCGTTGAGCGAGTTTTGCCCCGTTTTACCACCTTCCTTGACAACGGTCGTTAAGCGAATCGCCGCAGTTGTTCAATTAAGGAACGCGGTCGTTAAGCCGAATCCGGCTTCCCCCATTTGACTTTGCTCGTCGCGTGAGCCCGGGGACGCTGCAACCGTCCTCAATGTGAGTCGGTTGGCGTGCGTCTCGAATTTGGATCACGTGAGCCCGGGGAAACGCCGCCAACGGTCGTTAAGCGTGAAAAACAATCCCTTTTCTCAGCACCGTCGTAGCTTCGAACGGTCACTAAATGGACTGTTGTAAGTCAAGGATTACCTGTAATTTTATTCGAAGAGGATTCAAGGCCTCAAAAGCTAAAACTGGGACGATACTCACGTGATATCTGGTGAAATTGACGAGAGAAATGCACTAGAATTTTATGCAGCCACTGATATGTATCTATATATTCAGATAGATATGTGTGTATGTGTGTGTGTGTGTGTGTATACGTACATATATATATGCATACATACATACATATAGACTGGTGCGGTGGCCTAGAGGTGGACCTCTCACCTCACAATCAGGAGTTCGATCCTAGGTAGAGGCAGATATTTCTCTGGGCACAATGAAAATATATCTGCCGAACAAAACTCCGCATTGGAAACGGGAAAGGCATCTGGCCAGTAAAACACTCAACTCCATTCCGTTGCCCAAGACGCCACCCCGCAAGGAATTATGGGTTCATTAAACAATGATGATACATATACATATACGAGACGTGACATTTTGATGGGGACAATGGTAAGATCAGGACAACTCAATACTCGGTGAATGGATGCCAGGCAGACTGGAAGGGCGCCAAGCTAGAGATCCCAGAAGCACCTGGTTTCTAACCCAACAATATTTTCTGGCCGTTTTACGTTTGATAACAAATGTGTTTTTTCCCCCTACCCCGAGATGCTCATTCCAGAGTTATTTTGGGAGGTGTTGGGAGGGGTGGGGGGGGAAGAGTGACGTTCAGCAAGTGAGGGAGGAGAGAGAAAAATTTTAAGGGCCCTTCCAAAGAGAGAGAGGACGGGAGAATTTCTCCGGAGATACTAGTGGGATACTCGGTGGGACAGACGGAAGCAGAGATACACAGAGCAGGACCAAGGAGACAACCACACACAGTGGCTTTGCTCAGCACAACCGCACTTTAATGGATTCAGAGAGAGGGGTTACAGAAGGACCGCGCACAGAGGCCGGGGTGAGGGTGGGGGGTGTGGTGGTGGGGGAATGGGAGAGTCACGTGGACCGTCCTCGCTGCGCCCGCCTACCCGCCCGCCTCTTACCCTTGTGCAGGACGGCGTTGGCGGGCTTGTTGCCGGCCAGAGACTCCTTGGACAAGTGCTGGTGGCTCTCGGCCAGACACTCCACCTCGGCAAAGCGGGTGTTGAGAGCCATGGCCGGGTGGCTGGGATCCTGCGTCATGTTCAGGTAGGCGGCGCGGCGGAGCTGCTCTTCGATCACCAAGGCCTGTTCCAGGAGCTGGAATTATTTTAATTGTCACTTTAATGGCTTTCACATTGGGAGGTTTTCGTTTTAATGGATGCAGTTCACTGTACATTCAAAGGGAGAATAAAGTTATTTTATTCTATTCTGTTTCTGTTTTAGTCTCTATTCTATTTCTATGCTATTCTCTATTAATTCTATTCGATTCTATTCCATTCCATTCTATACTTTCTATTCTATTCTATTTATTCTATTCTATATTTTGCATTCTATTCCATTCCATTCCATTCCACTCCATTCTATTCTAAATTGTATATTCTTTTCTAATTCTATATTTTATTATCTATTCAATTCTATTTCTATATTCTATATTCTATTCTATTCTATTTTCTATTCTATTCTATTCCATTCCATTCTATACTTTATATTCTATTCTATATTTTACATTCTATTCTATTCCACTCCATTCTATATTCTATTCCATACTTTCTTTTCTATTCTATTCTATTCTATTCTATTCTATTCTATTCTATTCTATTCTA
>WNWU01000319.1:158620-183210 GCA_012654045.1 Ptyas mucosa
CCCCCCCTCCCCCGAAGAGTCGAAACGCGCAACCGACCCCTTCCCCATTTGGAGAGCTGCAGTTTGCAAGGATTGGTGATGGGAGGGGGGGGGACCTCTCCTGCTTGGGGTTCCTGGCCCCCCCTCCCCAAACTCTGTGCCTTCCCGACCTACATTTGGGACCCCCTCCCTCCCAGTCTTGACCCCCGCATCCCCCCCCGGGACCACTGACCTTGGAGTGGCAGAGAAATCCGAAGCCCAAAAGGACCCCAGCCGGCAGGAGAATCAACCCAAAGACGCATCCGGCCAGGAGAAGGTTGAGCGCACCGACCAGCAAGTTTTGGAGAGTCACCAACACCGCACAAGCCCAGCAATCCAAGGACCCTCGCAGTTCCAGAGCCCCCTCCCCGGCATAAGGAGGGGGGGTCAGCGGCGAGGTCCCAGGAGGGACCCCCTCGCACTCCAAGGACCCCGGCCCAGATTTGGGGGAAGTGAGGTCTAAGCTCATCCTGGCGGTGGCTTCTTTAACTCTCTGGCTGGGTTTTGGCTGGAGATGGGTTTATAGGCGCCCCTCCTTCTCCCTCCCTTCCTCTCCCCCCCTCCCCAGGATAAGCTAGGAATGCACAAAGACACACACACTCACTCTCTCACACACACACACACACACTCACTCACAGAGTGCAACGCACGAAGCACCCGCGCGCACCAGCTAAACTCCAGCTGCAAAACCCTCTCCAGGATGCTCCTAAGAGGCAGACACCCCCACCCCTCCCAGCAGGGGAAGGGTCTCTCCTCCCCTCTGGATTCCAGAGATGCTTCCCTCGGCCACCCCCTCCTCACCTCTGCCTTCCCCCCTGCTCCCACCCACCCACCCCCGAAATGGCACAGAGAACCCCCCTTAGGCAACAGGCCAGATGTTGAGGCTTGCATTTTGGGAAAACAGAGCCCATCCGGAAAGGCTCCAAAGATGCCCCTTAAATTTTAGGGTGCCCGTTGATAGTGGCCAAGCATCGCCTTGGGGTTAATTGGGGGAACAGGAAGGGGGGGGTGGTCCTTGAACCCACCACCCAGCCTGGACTCCGGAAGCAAAGAGACATCTCCCCAACTGCATTGGGAAATCAGTATTTTGCAGGTTGGGAAGGCCTGAGTTTCCCCTGTGAAAGTTTTCCCCACCAAAAGACCCCCCCACACTTTTAACAATGGGGATACGATGCCCCGCATGCAATCAGCAAGTGAAGACCCCTCCCCACCCTTTTAACAATGGGGATACAATGCCCCCCATGCAATCAGGAAGACCCCACCCCACCAAAAAAACCCCGCTTTTTAACAACGGGGATCAATGCCCCCCATGCGAAACCGCCAACGAAGAAAAGAAGAAGAAGAAGAAGGGAAAAAAGGAAGATTTAAAAAAAAAAAGAAAAAACCAGGTCGGTTTATTTTAATCTCTGTGAGTTAATTTAATTTTTTTCTTTTTTTTTTTTTACATTTACAAAATAAGATTTGCTTTCTCCTTGTCCCCTACAGTACATTAAAGAATCCGTTTGTGTGTGTGTGTGTGTGTGTGTGTGTGTTTTCCCAAAAAAGGGGGAAAGAAAAAAGAAAAAAAAAGTTAACTTGAGATCTTCATGTTTTAATTACAGTGTGTAATTAAAAGGGAAAAGGAAATTTGGGTTGTTTTTTTTTTTCAAAAAAGTGCAGGTTTCGGAAGAAAGATTATTATTATTTTTTTTTTACAGTGTAGGATAGGATGAGATTCTGTTCAGGAGGAAATCAACGAATGTGATGAGAATCCATCTATTTTCTCACCCCTGTTTGCCTCCCCCCCAATTCCCCCCAACCCCACCCCACCTAACACCCCCGCCCCGTGAGAAAACTGAGCATTTACGTCCAGGAAACGGCCGACAAAAAAAGGAGAACACTTTTAGAAACGCCGTTAACAATTTCCAGAGAGAAACTCAAAAAAAAAAAAAAAAAGGACTGACGAAAAAGAGAGAGAGAGAGAGGTCTTTTTAAAAAAAACAACAACACCCAAACAGGTACAACATTTTAAAAAGATTTTTTTTTCTTCAAAACAAAACAAAACAAACCCCAAAAAAAAAAGCAGAATCAACAACATTTCCCGCCCCCCCAATAAAGGACCAATAAATAGAGAAATCATTATCGAACGAACGAACGAAAAAAAAAGACGTATAAATTAAAAAGAGAGAGAGAGAGAGAGAGAGAGAGAGAGAGAACATTTTTATCAACTGTAAAACAATTCTGACACGCGGAGGTAAAAAAAAAATTTTTTTTTAAAAATCCAGACGCGAGAAAAAAAAAAAAATTACCCCAAATCTCAGACATTCTTGGCTTTTTTTTAAATGAATCGGGAGTGAGAACTGTCTAGCTTTTTTCTTCCTTTAAAAAAAAAAAAAGTAATAATTAAAAAGAAGATAGGCCGGTGAATTCGATAAAGGAAAAAAACCAATTAAATATAATCGCATCGGCAAAAAAGGCGAAATAATTACGGGGAGCGTTAAAGGACGTCGGGTTTAAGGGAAGGAAGGAAGGTAAATTAGGAGTCAGAGTTGTTAAGTTACAATGTTAACAATAGCCACATACCCCTTTCCCCATCCACCGGGGCCAAATTTTGCCAAACATTTTCTCCCCACCTACCCGTGCGTCTTTGATTTGGGGCAAGCACCATAATCCTCCTTTTGAACAGGATTGTATTTTTTTTCCCTATCCAAAGAAAGGCCTTTGCACCGACGGTTTTTTTTTTTTTCCGACTGCACTCGTGTCTCTATATATAATCTGTATTTTTTTGTCCGTTTTGTATTTTCGTCTTTAAAAGCAGTTTCTAATACAAACCTTTTTTTTTCTCCTTATATTTATATATATATAATATATAAAAGGATGTAAGAAATCAAAACGTCCATCCGAATAATTAAAAAACACACACGCCAATCGTCCCTGGCCCCGCCCAGCCAATATATATATATATAAATCAATGTACACACTCTTGCTTCCCCCCCCGCCAAAAAACCAGAAGTTCACCCAAAGAGAACTGAACCATAAAAAGTCCTGTGTTAAGAAAACCCGTATTAAATTTTTTTTTTTTTTGCTTGTTTGGTTTGTTGTTTTTTTTTTTTTTTTTTTTTTTCTTCTTTTTCTGTTTTCCAAACTGGTTTTTTTTTTTTCTCAAAATTTCCAACCAGGAAAAAAAAAAAATTGGTAAATTAAAACGAACGAACGACGAAAAAATAATTAAAAAACAAACAAACGAACAAAACACCACGCCGGAGCAGCCCGGCAAA
Source organism: Ptyas mucosa (assembly GCA_012654045.1). NCBI lineage: Eukaryota > Metazoa > Chordata > Lepidosauria > Squamata > Colubridae > Ptyas > Ptyas mucosa. The sequence goes on from WNWU01000319.1 coordinate 161,896, forward strand.
AGTCACCGTCTGTCTTTCTTCCACAAAATCCACTCGAGCGCGAGTGGGCCGTAATGCTCGTGTGAACGGGCTGCCCCTCCCGGTTTCTTCTTCCTCCGTTCCTCCGAGCCCATGATGCTCATCCCGGGATGGGGAGGGGTGGGGCGCGGGGAGGTTGGCGGGGAAGGCACGCGGAAGTCCGACCGCAAACCGGGATCTCGCACAGTTCCCGATTCCCCCCTCCCGCTAGGAACGGAGTCATCATTCTCATCCACATCCTTTCGGATCAAACTGTTCTTCACCCCTTTATATATATATATTCTTTTAAATTTCAGGATTTATTGATTTATCGTCTTCTATTTCTTTTCTTGTCCTCTTTTCGTTTTGTTTTTTTTTTAAATAAAATAAAATCAGCACCACCCAGGAAAAGTAATAACAAAAAAAAAAAAATGTAAGGAGGTCCGTTGTGTTTTTTCTTTTTTGAAGAAGAAGAAGAATAAATTAAAAATACAGGGTCCGTCCGAAGGGGGGGAGAAGCGAGGGAAACGAAGCTTGTGACCGGTTCCGTGTCCTTCCGGCTCAGGACGGCTTGCGAGGAAGCAACGGAGGGGAAATCGAGGCTTGGTTTCGGGGTGGGTGGAGGCAGAGAAGGGGGCTACAGCACCTTCTGCCCCAAACACTCACAGTGGAGTGGGAAAAACGAGCGCGGGAAAGCGAGCCCAGACATCGGTGCCTGGGCGTGATATGGCTCATCTTGAACTCGGCGTCGGGGCCTGCCAAAAAAAAAAAAAGAGAGAGAGAGAACACAAATTAATCAGGGAACCCCTTCCCAATCCTTGGGGTTTTTTTTCCTTTCTCTAATCCAGGGTGTCAAACTGGATTTCTTTGAGGGCCGAATCTGTGTTGTAGTTCTGCTCCGCGGGTCGGCCAGGGGGGTGGGGGGGAGACAGAACGGACGTCTCCTGCAGCATCCTGCTGGACAAAACAGGGTGCGGGGAGGCCTTATGTGGCCCCCTCGCACCCCATTTAGGCCGGCATTGGTGCAGGAGGCCGTCCAGGCCGAAAACGGGGTGCGGGAGGCCCATGTGAGGCCCCCGTGCCCCGTTTTGGCTGCCGGAGGCACCGTGGGCCGATCCTTTACTATTTCCAGGCCAGCCCTGAAGGCCAGATTTAAGCACCCCCTGGCTGTAATCGATTTGGCTCCCGGCCATTTTGGCCAGACGGACATTTTTTTTCTCCTCACAAGGGACAGGTGGTCCTCAACTTACAACCCCCGACGGAGCCCAAAACATTTGCCCCGTGTCACGATCTTCGTTGTGAAGCGAGTCACACCGTTCTTTAGTGAATCTGGCTGCCTCACGGACTTGGCTTGTTCGACAGTCGCCAAAGGGGATCGTGCGACTCCGCGACCGTCACAAGTATGCTGCCGCGTGTCCAAATTTTGGTCACATGGCCGTGGGGATGTGGCAACGGTCATAAATGGTCCCAAGTCACTTTGTTTCAGTGCCGTTGTAAAACCCAGCTCGTTTTATTAGGCCTAAGGCAGAGTCTCCTGCCTTCTACGTGTAAGTCCTTGACTCGCGACCACAATTTTGCTCGCAATTTTCGTTCGCTTCACAAATGGGGATCACGTGACACACCCACACACCCCTTGGATACTGTGACCGTCATAAATATGAGCCAAGTTTCCAAGCATCTGAATTTTGATCACCTGTGACAAGCGGGGGACTGCTACGACGGTCACGGGTATGGAAAAACAGCCCTCAGCCCCTTTTGATGAGTCCCATTGTAACTGCGAACCGTCACAAAGTGAACGGTCATAGGTCGAGGACTGCCTATGCGGCTAAATTGGGCCGAACAACTCTGCCCCATCGGAAGCGCAAGGACTTCTGTCCAGAGGGAAGGGAGAAAATTATTTTTAAGAAATACAAAGGGGAGGAAGAGGGGAGGAAACCTTTCCCCGTAAAACGATCCTCCCGACATAATCCCGGTCGCGAAAAGATCCACACACACACAGCAGAGTTGAAGAAGCTTCTAGGATGAGAAGCGAAACCTCCTCAAAGAAAAAATAAACCAGAAAGTCCAGTTGCCCCTTGAGAAATAAAACACCTTTGGGACACACACACAAACGCACACTTCAGACACTCACCAGGGTGAAGCTGTCGTAGATGGCGATCAATTCTTCAGTTTTGTACTGTTCGAGTACCACGACGCCGTGGAGGGACGAGTTCCGTTTCCGGGCGCAGGCCTCGCAGTGAACTAGGTACGTATTCTTGCTGCCGTTTTCGCTGGTCACAAAAAGGACGTTGAACACCTCCACCTGCGAGGAAGAGATGGGGGGGTCAGTTCCCCTCCTACGAGGCGGGAGATTCCCTTCTCTGCGTAGGGAAGAAGCCAAGATCCCCCCCTCCAAAAGGAATCTCAGGGTGGTGGTGGTGGAATCTTTTAAAAATGGAACCCACAGGTCGGCAGAAAAGGATTTGGGAGGCCGCTAGCGCGGCACGGCGCGGCACGGTGAGCCCCTGAACCATCACTGTGAGTGTCCTCCATCATTGGGGGCTTTTAAGAAGAGGCCGGACAGCTATTTGTCTGAAACGGTACAGGGTCTCTTTACCACGGGCAGGGGGTTGGGCTAGAAGGTCTCCGAGGTCCCTTTTGATCCTCCGCTTCAGGTCCCTTCCAACATTCTTATTCTGTATCAAGACTCCGAAACAGCTTCTCCACGGTCTCTACCTCCGGATGTCCACCACTCTGCCCCGTTGAGACCTTGTTAAAACCCTAAACCTTCATCCTGCCCCATAGCCCAGAGTTCGAAAATTCCAAAGGGGGGGGGGGCGCTACCCTCGGCCAGGAGAAGGAATCGTGCCCCCAGCAACCCCCCCTTAAAGACACCAGAAAATGAGGTCCCGAGACCCCTTCCCACCACCGCATGGAGAAGGCCTTTGAAATGCCCAAGTGGCCACTGGCGCTTGGCTTCCCTTCCGTTTTTCTCAGCGGGCATGGTCGGGCAGAGGACAATGGGTGCTGTAGTCCCAAGGTAGTTGATTTGACCCCACTTGGACCGAAGACAGAATTGAGGCCCCTGTTTCACACTCCTTTATTGATCGTCTATAGGTGCCTTACAATATATAGTACAAAATACAATAATATATATGTTTTTAAAGTACCGTTATTTTTCGAGTCTGTAAGATGCACTTTTTTTGTCTCCCAAAAGAGGGTGAAAATGTCTGTGTGTCTTATAGACTGAATATTGCTGAAGCCCCACCCACCCGCCGCCTGTTTTTTTGCCTCATGTCCCGCTTTCGAGCCTTTTTTTGGCCTTTTTTCAGGTCTTTTTTCGGCCCGTTTTCAAGGGGTTTTTCGAGCCGTTTTTTCAAAAAAAAAAAAAAAAACCAGGCTGAAAAAAGGCTGAAAAATGGGTTTAAAAAAAAGCCGAAAAAATGGGCCGAAAAAGCCCCCAAAACGGGCCGAAAAAAGCATTGAAAAGGGCCAAAAAAGCCTCAAACACAGGCTGAAAAAAACCTCAATAATGGGCTGAAAATAGCCTCAAAAATGGGCCAAAAGAAGCCAGAAAAACGGGTTGAAAAGACAGAAAAACGAGCCAAAAAAAGCCTCAAAAACGGATCGAAAAGACAGAAAAATGAGCCGAAAAAAGCCTCAAAAACGGGCCGAAAAAAGCCTCAAAAACGGGTTGAAAAAAGCCTCAAAAACAGGCTGAAAAAACACCTCAAAAATGGGCCGAAAGAAGCCAGAAAAACGGGTTGAAAAAAGAAAAACGGGCCAAAAAAGCCTCAAAAATGGGCAGAAAAAAGCCTCAAAAACGGGCCAGAAAAAGCCCTGAAAACAGTCTGGAAAAAAGCTGGAAAAGGGTCAAAAAAAGCGCTGAAAATGGGATGCGCGGAGGCCCAAAACTTTTTGTTGTTGTTTTCCTCTTCTAAATTTAGGCGCGTCTTATAGTCCAAAAAATATGGTATCTTTATTTTCGATCAATAACCTCTCCCCATGATTTCAGGGACGTGCCGAACAGGTCAGGGAAGAGCCCCGAGACTGAGCCCTCCAAATAGGGTCATCTGATGATCCAAGTTGTCCTTCCAAACTTAGCTAGGAGTGGAAACCCAGTTAAATAGTGGTTTCCAGTTCCCAATCTTGCTGTGGGGGGCGGGTACGGTAGCCAACATCAAGAGATGTTACGAGAACAGGTACGGCCTGGTCTCTCCATCCATGGTCCATGAAATCAACATGCCTTTTCTCTCCCGGGGCCGAGTCCGAATCCAAGGTAACGATAAACCTTGTTTAACCGTGGTTCCACCTCTTCCTCTACAACCTTCTCCAAGGAGAGGAAGTCAGAATTGTTCATATTCACTAGACGTTCTTCTGAGCTATCCTTCCTTAAAAATTCCCTGGCTTGGGAATTCTGGGAGATGGAGTCCACAAGTCCTAAAGGGGCCACCGTTCCCCATGTTGGCTCGGGAATTCTGGGAGTTGGAGTCCACAAGTTATAAAGGGGCCACCGTTCCCCACATTGGCTCGGGAATTCTGGGAGTTGGAGTCCACAAGTCCTAAAGGAGCCACCGTTCCCCATGTTGGCTTGGGAATTCTGGGAGTTGGAGTCCACAAGTTATAAAGGGGCCACCGTTCCCCACGTTGGCTCGGGAATTCTGGGAGTTGGAGTCCACAAGTCCTAAAGGGGCCACCGTTCCCCATGTTGGCTTGGGAATTCTGGGAGTTGGAGTCCACAAGTCATAAAGGGGCCACCGTTCCCCACGTTGGCTCAGGAATTCTGGGAGTTGGAGTCCACAAGTCCTAAAGGGGCCATAGTTCCCCGTGTTGGCTTGGGAATTCTGGGAGTTGGAGTCCACAAGTCATAAATGGGCCACCGCTCCCCATGGTGGCTCGGGAATTCTGGGAGTTGAAGTCCACAAGTCCTAAAGGGGCCACCGTTCCCCAGATCTGCTTCAGCAGATGCCAAAAATGGAGACTTCTTCTTTTCAAGAATAATTTTCTCTTTAGTAAGAACGAGCGGAACAAGATGAGGTCCCAAGAATTCCAGTGACCTCAAGTGCAGAACCCATATATGCCCATGTACAGCAGAGATTCTGTGATTTTTCTTTCCAAGAGACATCCAATCAACGAGCGGGGAAGCTCCCGTATCATCGCTTGAGTCATTCCTGGTCAACCGAGATGTCCTTCAGTTAAGACGTCAAGCCTTCACGTTCATCCATGGCGCTTCCTCAATTCTGTAGACCTCCAAAACTTTCTAAGGTGGTTGCTCTCCTTCTCTCTAATTTTCAAGGCTCCTCAACTGACGTTGCTGGTCAGATTCCTCTTACTCCTTTAGTTGCGTTGAAGTGGCCTCCACACACACATCGAAGACTTTCTAATCTTTCTTCCCCACCGAGGAAGCTTCTCATCTCTTCAGGAATCCTTCCAGTTCCATACCGGTGTTGACCCAACTTCCTTTGGTGGTCACTACAATCCTGACTAACATTTTGTCTTCTTCTCGGTTCCCCGTTCTTCCTTCACCTTCCTTCTTCCTTATCTTCTCCTCTTACAAAACCACGCGCGTCATACTCACTGTTTTTGACCTCTTCACCTCATTACGGTTCCACGTCTCCACCACTGTCAGGAGGTGTGGGGAGGGGGATTTCAAAAATCCCTTACTGGAGATGGGACAGGAGGTATACAGGTAATTTAAAAGACACAGAGACCTCACCAAGCCCACCCCACCCTGCGGTCGGAAGACTTCGCTGGGACCCTTTGGGGGGGTGGGGTGGGGAAATGAGACGATGACGAAGGTGACAATGGACCTATGGATCCATTTCAGAGGCCACCACAGGAGAACTTGTCTCCACATCCTACCAACCAAGCATTGAAGGACCTGCTGGAACTAGGATCTCTTAAGGTTGGATCTGTGGAGACCAGGTAGGGGTTGTTTAAAGGGAGGAGGACCTTGGGCCCAACTGGTTCGTAGATGGAGAATATGTCCCCGCATCCTACCAACCATGCGTTGAAGGACCTGCTGGAAATAGGATCTCTTAAAGTTGGAATCCGGGAACACCAGATAGGGGTATAAAGGGAGGAGGAGACCAAGGCTCATTCTTGGACCCAACTAGATTGTAGATGATGATGAAGAGACACCAGTTAAGGACCAGCCCACCCATGACCCAGCATCAGCTGCAGAAAGGAAGCAATTGAGAAGAGAGGAAGAGAAGAAGAAGAAGAAGAAGGACCTTCAATCCTCTAGAGTTGATGGAAACCCACAGCCAACAGTCTTCCCCACTGACTCAAAAGAGAGATGGTGGGAAGCTTACGCCGCGTCAAATCTGCAGCCGCTACGGGCGGCAGAGACACACAAGGACTACTCCCGAGGCGGGCTCTTACGTCGCATTCGTTGCAGTAGTACGCCGGCTCGTCTTTCACCCTTCCTTGGTACGCGATCTTCTTGCCCGATCGGACGAGACTTTCCCGCTGGACCTGACAGTGCTTGATGGATTGCATCAGGCAGTACCTAAAGAGAGGAGAATAGGTGAGCCTGGGGACACACACACACAGACACAGACACACGACACACACGGGCACCGCCAGGGTGCTTCTGGGCTCCCGTACAGGCCGTCCTCGAGTTACGACCATTCGTTGGAAGGCACGACGGCACTGAAAACAGGTATTTTAGGACCGGTCCTCGCATTTACAATCACCGCAATACAATCATTGTCCTCGACTTGCAAGAGTTCGTTTAGCAACCGTTCAAAGTTACAGGGGAAAAAATGGGATTTACCACCGTTTTTCACCCTTGCAGCCATCCCCGCGGTCACGTGATCAAAATTTGGACGCTTGGCAACTGGTTCGTATTTATGACGGTCACAGTGTCCAGGTGTGTGTGTGTGTGTGTCACACGATCCACTTTTGTGACCTCCTGGCAAGCAAAGTCGACGGGGAAGCCCGATTCGCTTAACAACTGTGGTTCGCTTAACAAACGCGGCAAGGAAGGTCGCGAAATTTGCTCAACTGCTTCGCTTAGCGACATAAATTTCAGGCTGCATCGTGGTTGTAAGTACAAGGACATCCCGTACTAGGGCCGGGAAGGCCAGCTTGGCTCACGTGGGACCCCGGAAGAGTAAAAACTCAACTCACTTGATCATCTTGTACAAGTCCGAGTCGCTGATCTTGACCGTCCGTGCGACGTTCCAGGAGACATGGATCATGGGCACGATGGACTTGACGTTCTTCACCTCGTTCCATTCGTAGCGTTCGAGCGCCAGCTGGTACTGGTAAGCTGCGGGGAACAAATTCAGGTTCGCCAGTTCCATAATCCACAGCAATTTCAAGACCTCTGGAATTGGGGCCAGGTCAAACATCTGGATGCGAGTGGACTGTGAAAGTTCACCCTGCATTTTGTCCATCCCAAGAGGAAAGGGGTCTGTTGTGGCCGGTCAGCCATCGGCCCCACCGGCAGCCGAATCAGAGGAGGTGGTGGAGTTTTGGGAGTCAGGGTCAGCATCAAGGCAACCTGAGAGCTGAGGGGAAAGAGGGAATGGAGGGGCAGAAAGAGAGAGACAGAGGCGGAGCCTGGGCTGTCCGTCAGCCCTCAGATAGAGAGTCAACAGCCACTAGGTCTGGAGGTGGCTGATGAGGAAGAGGAGGAACAGCTGGATCTAGTGTCTGACGCTAGGAGAGGAGAACAGTGGAAATCTATGGGCCGGTTCTCGGGACTATTCATTTTCCAGCCAGACGGACTTTTTAGCTTGCGTTGAGAGACAAATTTTTTGCTGACGCTTCTAATAAAGGAATCTTTGAGTTAACTTCAGAGGGCTTGTCCTGTTTGGGAGCCGTGTCAGAACAGGATCACGTCCAATTTTGAGTGCCACGGTTTTAAGAAGGAGTCCAATAAATTAAATTTAAATTAAAGTGGCTGAGGTTCAAGGACATTGCTCTAAAAGGTTTGTCACAAGCAAGGAGGAATGGACCTCTACTCCCTGTTGGGCCGGAGTGCAGGGCCATCTCCGTTGGGTTGAAACGACAAGAAATGGAGTTCTCTCAGGAGGAACTTCCTCAATGTACGATTTATCGATCCGTGGAACAAACTATCTCACAATGTGTTGAGTTCTCCTTCGTTGAAGATCATCAAGTTCCAACCAAGGCTTGGACGATCATCTGTCAAAGATGTTCTACTAAAATGGATCCAGCACTGAGGAGCACTTCGACTTTCTAAAAACCCCAGAGATCTACCAGAGATCTACTGTTCTGGCTTGGTGTTGTGGTCCGCCAGCAGCCTGTGGAGCTGGCAGCGGAGTCGGACAGCGAGGAGGCTGGGGAGGAACATGGGCCAGTCCTGGAGTCTGGGGAAGGCTCGGACGAGAGCTCTGCATCGGAGGCAGAGATGGGGCCAGGGCCATCTGGGAGTGATGCGCAGACTCCGGAGCCTCCAGAGTCGGACATCAGAGAGGCAGAGGAACAGGGGGAGCCTGTTCCTTCTGCATACATGCGCACAGCTGCCAGAAGGCAAGAACAGTTAAAACAAAAGGGACGACTCAGGAGTAAGGCCTGGAGATGATTGGCCCCTCCCATAAGGCTTAATAGAGGAGCAAAGGCACGTGGGCCCTTTGCAGGAAAGCAACGTTGTTAATTCTGTTCCCGGTCGGCATCTCTGTTTGATTCTGGACTCCATGTGGCTTTGCCAAGTAGGTCTTTGGCAGCGTGTCAAGGGAGATAAAGGTTGGTGATTAACCCGAAGGACTTCTCCCGAAGGACTTTTTGCAACTAATTGGGACTCAGCTGTGAATGAACGTAATTCACAGCTGTTGCAATAAAAGAGATTTTTGGAACTACTCGTTGTTTTAATGACTCAGGAAGCCTAGGTCACAACACTTCGAATGTGGGAAATGGTCAGCTTCAAAGGCCAGTGCGGCCAAAGGTCCTATCCCAAAAAGCTAGCAGGTCAACCTTCTTCTTCAAAGTCCCACTACGGGCAGGACAACATCCTTCTTCTCCAGCCCGTCCTTCCCTCCTACCTGTCAGAGGACCGACGTTCCAAGCGATGTTGTTGCACCATCCAGTGGCCTGCACCCAGTGCACCGTCCCAGCGTTGATCCACACCAGGTCTCCAGGACGCTGGATGAAGCGGTAAACGGGGATGTTGGACTGGTAGAGGTCTTCTAGGATGGGCCACCAGGAGCCGGTGAGATAATCTACCCCATGCCTACAAGAAAACCCAGGTTGAGGCCGTCTGGCAGAAGAAACGAGAGTCCTGAAGGCCACAAGAACATCTTGGACCTCACTTGGGTCAAAACCGTGGAGCGTGCTCGGGACCGCCACTGAGATGGTTCCTCTCCACTTGTTGCTCCTTCAACTGTCCTCAGAAGATTCCCTCTATCACCCTGTTTCTCCTCTCTGGCCAAGTTCTGCCTTGCCCCAAGACTGAGGAGATCCCACCTGGTTTCCCGAAGAAGTCCTACCTGTCACAGAAGGCACTGATGTTTTGCCAGTAATGTTCGTGGACAGCAAACCACTCGCAATCCCCAGGCCCGATGTTGATGTTCACGGAGCAGAAGTTGTTGTTCTCCTGGTGACCTACAGAGGACATCCACAGGAGAAGAAGTTAGGAGCTCAGCCCAGGTCAACTGACATCCATCCCAAGTCAAGACTCTTCAAGGCAGTAGAGATCCTTGGAAGACCCCGGTTGAAGAACTAGGGGCACCCATAACGCAGGATCCAAAAGTTCCAGGTTTTTCATCCAGGGGTCACCAAATGTGGCCGCTTTTAAGACTTGTGGACTTCAACTCCCAGAATTCCTTAGCTGAGCTGAGGAATTCTGGGAGTTGGAGTCCACAAGTCTTAAAAGAGGCCAAATTTGGAAACGTTTAAAAAAATTTTTTTATTTATACGCCGCCCTTCTCCGGAGACTCAGGGCGGCTTACAATGCGTTAAGCAATAGCCTTCATACTTTTGTATATTTTATACAAAGTCAGCTTATTGCCCCCACGAACCGGGTCCTCATTTTACCCACCTTAGAAAGGATGGAAGGCTGAGTCAACCTTGAGCCTGGTGAGATTAGAACTCGCGGTAATTGCAGGCAGCTGGATGTTAAATGCTGCCTTAATAGGAGGCATTAGCCTCCTACGCCACTCAAGCTCCTTCTTCTAGGTTCTTAGCCACAAGCAATGATGCCCAGTTTCGGCTCAGATCTACCCAGCATCCCTCCTGTCCATCCACCTCTGTTCCCACAAGGGCCAATCAGGGGAGCCCCTAAGCAGGACCTAAGAGCCTTTCTCTGCCTCCCTCCACAGCTGGGATTCAAAGGTAGAGTGTTGTGAGATCTGGAAGTTCCACCTCCATGTTCTGTTTTGTTCTCCTAGCGCAGGGGTCGGCAAGCTTAAACACTCAAAGAGCCACAAAGGTCCTAACCGGAAGCCCCCCCCATTCAATTCCGGAGCCGGGTGGAAGTCCGGTTCCGCCACCATAGTGTCCCCTCCTAGCGCGGCGTCCGTTTTCCTCTACCTGTCCTAACCGAAAGCCCTATCAATTGTGGGGCCGACCAGCAACAGAGAGCTGCAGCAGAGGGATGAAAGAGCCACATGCGGCTCCAGAGCCACGGGTTGCCGACTCCTGTCCTAGCGGGAGAGAGGGCCGAATCCATTCATGCTCAGACCAGGCGGTTCTCACCTGGGGTACGGCTGCCAGGGACCTTCATGTAGAGTTGCACCGTATTCATGCCCAGAATGGTGTGGCCCACGTGGCTCAACATGTTCCCCGTCGACGTGACTCGCATAAAGGCGGGCAGCTTCAGCAACTCCTGAAGCTGCGGTTTCCATCTGTCGGAAAAACCAAACAGATCACCCACGCTCAGAAGGTGCTGGGAGATCAACTAGTCTGACCACCCTTCGGTATAGAAATCCTCTAGGGTTGGTCCTCAAAGTGACGATCGTTAAGGGAGCCTTGCACCAACAGTAGTACAGGTAGTCCTCGACTTACGCCCGCAACAAAATTTCAGTGGCTTCGTGAGACGTTTGTTGAGTGAGTCTTGCCCCATTTTGCAACCTTCCTTGCCCCAGTTGTTAAGCAAATTGCAGCAGTTAAGTTGGTCGTTAAGTGAACCAGTCCCTTTCCAAACGCCTGAGTTTTGATCACGTGACCACGGGGATGTTGCAACGGTCGTTAAGTGTGAACAACTGTCCCAAGTCATTTTTTTCAGTGCCGTTATAACTTTGAGTGGTCACTAAATGAACTACTGAAAGTCGAGGATTATCTGTAAATTAGCTGTGATTTTACAACCCTGTTTGCAGCCATTGTTAAGCCAGCGTGGGGATTCTAAGGGGAAACCCCCACAGTTGTTAAGCGAACGTGACGGTCGTTAAATGAACCCGTTGTTCGCTATTGCGTGGTTTTGCTGAAAATTGTAATTGTCACTGTGTTGCCAAGGGGCGGTCCCGCGACCGTCGGAAGTTCACATCCGGGCTGTAAGTCCCTTTTTCCAGGTGGGTTGTGACTTTGGACAGTCCACTAAATGACTCGTCATAAGTCGAGGACTATTTGTACTACTGAACACGGGGCTTCGCATTCTGAGAACGCCGCTGCCCCTGCTAGCCAAGAATTATGGGAGTTGAAGTCCAACAGGTCTTAAAGGGACCATAATTGCCCATTTCTGCCTTTTTAAGTCTTTTAAACTGCACTGACGGGTTCTGGCCACCAGGAGGCCGCCTACCCCCGGAACACTTTCTTTCTGGAATATTCATGCATCGCCACCAGGGGGCAACAGAGACCCACAAGAACCGTGCTTTGCCCATAGGATTGGAGGGATGGCTGGTCCTCAGTTCCGTGAGTGGCCACCAGGGGGCCGCAAAGATCTGAGACGAAGCCCGCTCTAGGAAACCAAACCGTTTTGCCCGCAGTGACAGGTCTGAACCTGAAGGGGGCAGCCCAAACAAGCAGATCTAGGCCCCGGATTCTCCGCTTGCTGCTTTGCAAAACCCACAGCAGGAAATGGAAAATCGGGGAGGGGAGGGGGACAGGAAGAGAGGGGTGGGGAGAAAGGGGTCCACGGGGGATTTCCCCCCTCCCCCGCTCCCGCGATCCTCACCGCTTGGCGTCCGAGAGGTCGATGTTGGTCCCAAATTTGATTATTTGGTGGGGCTTCTGGTCGGGGTTGCTGCGAGAAGAACAACGGAAAGGAAAAATTGAGGACGGGAAGCTGTGATGACCCGTTTCCTCCCCGTCTCCTCCCCGATGGGGAACGCATTAATGTCCCAATTCTGACCCCCCCCGCCCCCCCCCAGCATCCTGTGCTTCTCTGGGTCCGCGATTCACAAGCCAGCAAAGCCTGACCTCCCTCCCTCGTCGTTATGCACCGTTTCCCAGCAAAACCTCCCACGCTCAAAGAATACGGGTAGTCCTCAACTTACGACCACAACAAAGCCTAACATTTCCGCGAAACCGTCGTTAAGTGAATTTTGCGCCCCCCCCCCCCCTTTAACGAGCTTCTTTGCCACGGCGGCGAAGTGAATCACCGCAGTTCTTAAGTGAGTAAGTACGGGCGTTAAAAGTGAATCGGGTTTCCTCACTGGCTCGGCGTGCCGGAAAGGTCGCTGCAGGAGAACCCAGCGACCGTCATGAATACGAGTCGGTTGCCAAATCGTCGTTTTGATTACGTGACCGTGGGGATGGTGCCCCGGGCGTGTGAAAAATGGTCGCTAAATGAACGGTCGTAAGTCAAGGACTAGCTGTAATTGATCAAAAGAAGCACTGATGATGCTACTTAGTTGGGTCATGAAACGTCTGCAAGAAAACCCCCAAGCTCAGAGAGCGCCAAGGACCCTACAGTCATCGTCCTCCTCCTCTTCTTCCTCCTCCCTCCTGTAAACCTCCTTCCCTTCTAGCACTGATGATGTTCCCTAGTTGGGTCATGAAACGTCTGCCCTAAGAATGCCTCATTTCAACCCTGAGCTAAAAGTATTCTCCTCTATCGATCAAAACAAAAGTCACCCGACGAGCAGGCAGAGGCAGGAGTACTCTACCTGGGTGGCGTCTCTGTGGTACTGTCCGGCTCCTCGGTTTCCTCATCGTCAGTCTCTTTGTCCTCCTGCCTCAACAGAGAGAGAAGTCAGAATGGAGACCTTCCTGCCAAGAGTTAAGCGAGGGCCTTCGGTGTGCGGTCCTTACAGGGCCCGGAATCCGCCCGGTCCGGTCCACGCAAAGGACGGGACGGAAGGACCAAGCTTGTCAATCTCACCTGAAGCGACTCCTGGAATGAAGCCGCTTGGTACTGGGCGTACTTGGCGATGGTGGTGTGCGACCGGCTGCTCTCGCACGGCCAGACCTGCTTGGTGCCCGAGAGGTCCCAGTTCTCGTCCGATGGCTGTTGCACCTGCGTCCGGACTTCCACGGCGTGCTCGCCGCTCGCCTCCACCAGCGTCTTCGTACTGAACAGCCCGAGATCTGAGGGCAAGCGGAAACAGTAAAGTAAGGGGGCACTGGACAGCCTCACTACACACCTCCCCCCCCCCAAATTGTGCTTCAGTTCTCCCGAGAATCAGCCTCATTCCACACCCACTCGTTTGGAAAGGCAAACTTCTACAATCAAATTGGTGTCCTCTCCACCCAGATCGACTTCCTTAAGGAACTACAAAGATCCTCGGCCATTCTCCAAACCTGGAGAAAATTATTGTGCGCTCCAAAGATCTGATCTTCTTTGCTTGAGACCAGGGGTGTCAAACTCAAGGCCTGGGGGCCGGATCCAGCCTGCGGGGTACTTAGATTTGGCCCTCGGAGCTGCCCTGGAAACAATGAAGGACTGTTCCACGGTGCCTCTGGCCCTCCCGAGCTCTGTTTTTGCTGTCAGAGCGCCTGGGCTACCACAGACGCCCCTGACATGAGTGACGTCGAGCTGGCCACGCCCACCCTGGGCACACCCACTCCACACACCCCTGCCCCCGAGGTCAAACACAACCCTGATGCGCCCCTCAATGAAATCGAGTTTGACACCCCTGCTTTATATGTGGATGCGCAGAAGGCAGAGGAGAGGAGAGCAGTGGAAATCTATGGGCCGGTCCTCAGGATGGAAGAGCCGCTGCTGCTAGGGAAGCCCCACCCTATCTCTGGGGATAAAAGGCAAGGGGTGGAGATGAATAGGTGTGGCAGACAACTCTTCATCTTCCCTGCCGGACAGACTTGTTAGCCTGCGGTGAGAGAGAAAGAGACTTTTTGTTGGCGTTTCTAAGAAAGGGAACATTTATTTAACTACAGAGGGTTTGTCATGTTTGGGAGCCAGGTCAGAACAAATGCTAACCAGATGGTCTACTCTTTCTTCAGCTTCCGTCTCTGCAAAGTAGCTGAAGAAACAGGGGATCACCTGGTTAGCTGCTGTAAGAAGATCGCCCAGATTGACCACAAGCAACAGCATGACAAAGTAACAACAATAGTATACTGGAAGGTCTACAAGAACTTTGCCTGCAAGCAAGAATTAGAGAAACTAGAGAAAGCCACAGAAAATGAAGAACCTAAATTGCTCTGGGACTTTAAAATTCAGATAAACAGGCACCTGCCCCATAACAACCCACACTTAACAACTGTCGATAAGAAAAAAAAAAAAAGACTGGGGACGAGGCAGGATCTGGAGACAGCAAAATAGAAGAGAAAGAACCGGACAAGATAACAAAATACGAAGACCTGGAAATAGAACGAGTGTGGCAAAAGAAAACAAAGGTATCTCCAATGGTCACAGACGCCTTGGGTGCAATCCCAAAACATCCGGAGCGCCACTGGAACGTTATGGGCATTGACAATTTCGCCGTCAGTCAATTGCAAAAGGCAGCTTCACTCGGAACGGCTGACATCCTGCGACGAGCTTTGTAACACACCCTCAAGCATCCACATCTGCCTATCCCGGCTCCTTGGCAAGGACATGTTCTGACCCGGCTCTCCAAACACGACAAACTTTCCTTTATTAGAAGATTCCTTTATTAGAAGCGCCAGCAACACTGGCAAAAAGTTCGTTTCTCGACGCAGGCTAAAAAGTCCGTCCGGCCGGGAGACGAATAGTTGTCTGCCACATCTATTCATCTCCGTCCCCTGCCTTTTATCCCTAGAGCTAGGGTGGGGCTTCTTTAGCAGCGGTGGCTCTTCCGTCCCAAGAACTGGCCCATAGATTTCCACTGCTCTCCTTTCCTTTGCTTTCTGCGCATCCCCGCGTCAGGCACTAGACCCAACTGTTCCTCCTCTTCCTCATCAGCCACCTCCAGACCTGGGGGCTGTTGACTCTCCATCTGAGGGCTGACGGACGGCCCAGGCTCCACCTCTGTCTGTCTCTCTCTCTCCACTCCCTCGTCTCCCTCAGAACTCTCAGGTTAACTTGATGCTGACCCTGACTCCCACACCTCCTCCTCTTCCTCCTCCTCCTCTGATTTGGCTGCTCGAGGGGCCGGAGGCCGACAGGACACAACAGGACAAAAACGCAAAATCCAGTCTGAACAGCTGGCTGATTGTGCCACAAACTCATAATAATCATACTCACTGAGTCGAAGAGATCCGGCCAGACCGCGGATGACAGTGATGGGGTTCTTGGGATCGGTGCAGAATTGCAGCAAGACGGGGGAAAATGCGTCCCGTTTGCTTTCCAACTGAAGAAAAAGGAGGAGACCGTCAAAGGACCCCAGGCCAGTCTGGCTCCCCCCCCCCTCCAAGTACAAAGCACCCACCAATATTTTTTAAAAAATCAGAATAATTTTGGCTGCCCTCGCGAGTATATTGGATCGCGCCTCCTATAACCCCCAGCCGGGGGGGAAATTACCATTCGGCAGACTAGGATCGAGGATACAGCTTGTCCTCGACTTACGACCGCGGCAAAATTTCGGTGGCGACGCAAGGCCATTGAGCGAGTCGCGTCCCTTTTTCTTTTGCCAAGCTGGCGAACCAAATTGCGGCCGTTAAGTGAAAATCGGTCAGCCGTTAAGTGAATCGGGCTTCCCTCGCTTGATCCCCAGCGACCATCATAAAACACACAATGCCCAAATTTTGATGGATTAGTAGGTGTGTGGATGCAGCAACAGTCGTACTGCAAGGACAGGCCATAAATCACATTTTTTTAGTGCCGTTGTAACTTTGAATCGTCGTTAGACGGTCAGTCGTAAGTCGAGGACGACCTGTAATTTAGAATACCAAGCACTAGGCTGTCACTAGGTAGGGAGACTAATTTGGGTCTGTACCTACAGAGACACTGCTAAAATACACACCTAGCGCACCAATGAAGGCAGATATACGTTGTCCAGGAGGTTCTGTCTTCCGAGCTTTCGGACTCGTGCTGGAGCCCATCCTCAGGGAACGTCTCTCTAGCAGAGTGTGTGCGCTGTTCTGTGCGTGATATTTATGTGGTGCCCGTCGTACGTGGCTCCTTAGGTGTTTAGTTTAGGGTGTCGATGATTGGCTTTTAAGTCACTGGCGGTTTGTGCTGCCAAGCCGTAGCCTTCTAGCACTCCTGTTGACTGACGAGGGGCCCGTGTCCCAGGTTTCAATCATTTTCCCTGGCTGTTTTTGTCCCTGCTCGGCCAGCAATCTTAGTAGCTGCGGAATTGAATGTCCTTGTTCATCGCAATGAGTTCAGTTCTCCTCGTCTGACCGCTCGCTTGTCTTCTTGCAGTCTGGTGGTTAGCTTCTTCCCCGTCTGTCGTGCATAACACATACAACAAGCACCACATAAATACCACACATGGAACAGCACCCACGCTGTATGTGTTATGTAGGACAGACGGGGAGGAAGTTAACCACCAGACTGCAAGAACACAAGCGAGAGGTCAGACGAGGAGAACCGAACTCATTGCGATGAACAAGGACATTCAATTCCGCAGCAACTGAAATTGCTGGCCGAGCAGGGACAAAAACAGCCAGGGAAAACGATTGAAACCTGGGAAACGTCGGTCAACAGGAGTGCTGATTTACCACCAGCCTAGAAGGCTACAGCTTGGCAGCACAAACTGCCAGCAACTTAAAAGCCAACCGTTGACACCCCAATCTAAACCTCTAAAAAGCCACGTACGATGGGCACCACATAAATATCACGCACAGAACAGCGTGCACATTCTGCTGGAGAGAAGGATGAGCTCCAGCACGAGTCCGAAAGCTCAGAAGGCAGAACCTCTGGTCCCAGTGAACCGATCCAGATTGGATCCTTGCAAGCCTAGCGCAAGCCAGAGTTTTTCAGTATGGGGCCACTGGGCCCCTCTACTCCAAATCCCCTAGTTTGGGGCTGGCGAGCCCGTCCGTGTTTGTATTCCTTAATTTGTGTCTGATCCCTCCTTTTCAACCAGCGACTGCCCCCCTAGAGACCATCAAGGATATCCAAGGCTGTTTTCCACTTTAAAAGCCCCTCCTCTCCCCCAAAAAACCAGGCCTGGTCCTCTCTCTTGAAATGCAGGCATCGGACTTTGCAAAGTCACGTAAATTCAAGCAGGGCAGCCATGTTGCCGATGAGAATTCTGGGGTTTTTAAAAAAAATTACGACTCGCGTTCTGGCTTGGCTCATCATCGTAGGACAGCCGTAGTCCCATCGCATCGCCACAGACAGTCCGGAAAGACTCCCAAGAGGACAGTTACAGGATTAAAAACAAAACAAAACCGAGAGACGACACCGCAGTTCCGAATTCGAAAGAGGGCAAGAGGATGGAATGACTTCAAAACGGGTCCATAAATCCAGACGGAGTGGGGGGGGAGGAGGGGAGAGATTCCTTCTTCCTTTAAAACTGGTGCAACATTCATTCCTTTAGTCTTGCTCCGGAGACAAAACGGAAAGGAGACCACAGGGAGTTGGAGAACGTTTGCCGTGAAATGCAAGATAAACCAGAAGAAAAGAGAGGCAGTGAGAAAAATCTCTTCTTGGGAATGGGCGTCTCCTTCGCAAGTCCCCAAGCGAACAGCAGCCAAGTCCATTAGTCAGAGTTCTGCCCTCCAGGCGCTGCGTTTTGCTTATTCTCAGGAGCGAGGAGGCCGCGCGGGGGTCTTCTGGGACGCCAGACTGAGCAAAGAGCACGCAGAAGGCTGTTAGGCTAAGAGGACAAGGAAGAGGTCTTGTGGAATGGCACCAAATTAATTAAAAAAGAAAAAGAAAAAGAAAAAGAAAAGGGGAAGGGGAAAAAAAAGATGAGAATGAATGGAGGTGGTGGAAAAGCAAAGGAAAGGAGGAAAATCTTGAGGGGTTCCTTTCCCAAACTGAGAGACGGAAACTCAGGAGGAAAATATCAGAACCTCTTCGTGCTGGTGGACAATCGTGGCTAGCTGGGCAGAACCTGCCAGGAATGGTAGTTAAGGACAAGAAGACAATCGCATTAAGAATCTGTTCCTGATCGGAGGGGCCACAACGACACAATTCACAAAGGCTGACCTGCTTCGTCTACGGAGGGAAAAAATTGCTAGAGAAGAGAACGTCGGGGTTGAACGGTGGTGCCTTCTGAGCTGGGCTGTTTTCTTGTAGGCAGAGGTGAGATTCGTACGGTTTGAACTGATTCAGGGGAACCGATGGTGGCAAATTGCGGGTGGGCCTGCCCAGCCGCAATCCTGTCCTATATTTTTGTCGATGCACGGACGCACGCGTGGAAGGCGTGCACGAGCGAATTGCTGTGTGGTTTATTTATTTTTTATTTTATTCGATTTTTATACCGCCCTTCTCCCGCTGGACTCAGGGCGGTTTGACGTTGCATGCATGGATGGATGGATGGCGCGAGCAAGCAAACGGCCGTGTTGTGTGACGCCACACGCAGGCGCGCAAACTCACATTTCCGGTTCTAGGCGAAACGGTTGTAAAAGTATGTGAATCCCACCCCTGGTGTGGGGTTTGCAGAGAGGAGGAAGAGGAGGCAGGAGAGGAGGTGGAAGACGACAAGGACGAGGAGGAGGAGGAGGACTGTGGGATCCTCGGGAGTCTCTGAGCTTAGTTGTTTCCTTACAGACGTTTCATGACCCGACTAGGTAACATCACCAGTGATAGAAGGGAGTGCAGTTTGTGAACAGGAGGAGGAGGAGGAGGATGACGACGACTGTGGGGTCCTTGGTGCTCTCTGAGCTTTGTGGTTTTCTTGCAGACGTTTCATGACCCAACTAGATAACATAATCAGTGGAGTGTAGGGAGCGTGCCTTGTCCAGGGTTGGAGGGGGTGACGTTTTCTCCTTGCTAGTTTATCAAGGAGAAAACAGCACCAACAACAACGCCGGCAGGGCTGTATATAAACAGGGAACAAACCCACCCTTCTTTGCACTGATGATGTTACTTAGTCAGGTCCTGAAACGTCTCCAAGAAAACGACCAAGCTCGAAGTCCAGGAAGGTCCCCACTGAAAAGAAAGAGTGGTACATTGAGCATTAAAAAAAATTGTCCGGAAACAGACACACTCACCAAAACCCGTCATATATAGACGGATGGTTCCAAGGAGAAAAAGAACCATGCACGGAGAAAGACGCAAGACATTTCCCATGATTTGAGGAATTTTTTTTTTGGTCCAGGAAACCTGCGTTTTTAAATGTTTATTTTATTTCCACTACGCACTGAGGGAGCCTCCCTTAAATTAGCCGCCAATTAAAAAGGAGGGCAAGTTATTAGGTTGATTAATCCCTGTTTGGATTGTCCTTTGTGGGTCTTTGCTTCGAAATTCAATATTCCAGGCTGGATTTGAGAAAGACGGAATAAAGTGCAGGACAAGATAAATAAAAGTGCAGCCCCCAAAGGAAGGCAGGACGAGATGCAACGGATGGAAACTCATCAAGGAGAGAAGCAACCTGGAATTAAGGAGGAATTTCCTGACAGGGAGGACAATTAACCAGTGGAACTCCTTGCCACCAGAAGTTGTGAATGCTCCAACACTAGAAGTTTTTAAGAAGAGATAGGACAGTCACTTGTTTGAAATGCTGTAGGGTCTCCTGCTTCACCAGGGGGTTGGACTAGAAGACCTCAAAGGACCCTTCCAACTCCGTCGTTCTGTTATTCTGCCCCGGCCCTCTTGCTTCATCCCTTCCCCGTCAACCCAACAGCCGGTTCCATTCTCAACCGGAGAGACGCATTTCGATGGCCGGAAGGCCCCGTGTTGCATCTTCCCTTTGCTTCCGAGCGTTACGCCCGTCTTGGGAGACGTTGGCGAGAATCCTGCCAGGTTTTAACCCGGCTGGCAAACCACCCCAGGAACTCCTCTTCCCTCTATGCCAAGACGAGGCATAAAGAAGTTCACAACGCCACACAAGGAAGACTGTGTGTCCGTGTGTGACTAATTCTCACAAAAGCCAGGCCCTGCCTGGAGAGGAAGGAAGCCGTCAAAAGTGCCCCACAAAAGAGCTCTTTCTTTCTTTTTCTTTCTTTCTTTTTCGTTTTCTTCCTTCCTTCCTCTCCCTCCCTTCTTTTTCTTTCTTTTCTTCCTTTCTCTCTCTCTCCCTTTCTTCTTTCTTGTTCTTTCTCCCTCCCTCCCTTCCTTTCTCTCTTCCTCCCTTTCTTCCTCTCCCTCCCTCCTTTTTTCTTCCTTCCTCTCTTCTCCCTTTTTCTTTTTTTCTTTTTCTTTCTTTTCTTCCTTTCTCTCTCCCTTTGTTTTTTTCTTTCTCTTCCTCTCGTCCTCCCTCCCCTTTCTTCCTTCCTTCCCCTCTCTCTTCCTCCCTTTCTTTCTCTCCTCCTCCCTCCTTTCTTCCTTCGTTCCTTCCCTCTCTCTTTCTCCCTCCCTCTTTCTTTCTTCCTTTCTTCCTCCCTCTCTCCCTCTCTTTCTTCCTTTCTCTCTTTCTCCTTCTTTTTCTCTCTCTTCCTCCCTCCCTCCCTCCCTCTCTTTCTTCTTTCTTTCTTCTTTCTTTCTTACTTTCTCTCTCTCTCTCTCTCTCTTCCTCCCTCCACCCTCTCTCTTTTTCTTTTTTTTCCAAGAGGGAGACCAAGTCATCAAATGGGGTCCCTGAACCAGCAACCTGGAGAGCCAACTCTCGTGTGTGTGTGTCTCACAAAACCTTTTCGTTTTGCTTTTCAGGAGATGGGAGGCTTGCCCTGAATAGCAACCAAGAAGATGAAGGAAGCTGAAGACTAAGGAAGCTGCGTGGAAGGGAAGGAAGACGAACAGCCTGGGAGGAGACTCCCAGACGTGAGAGAAAATCTCAGGGCTCCAGGAACAGAGATCTGGGCTGCTGCACCCCTAGAAACAAGGAGGTGAGACAAAGAGCCACAAAAATAGGATTTAAAACAAGAAGGAAGGAAGGAAGGAAGGAAGGAAGGAAGGAAGGAAGGATGGAAGCAAGGAAGAAAGAAAGGAAAGAAGGAAGGAAGGAAGGAAGGAAGGAAGGAAGGAAGGAAGAAAGAAAGAAAGAAAGAAAGAAAGAAAGAAAGAAAGAAAGAAAGAAAGAA
>WNWU01000319.1:210477-240320 GCA_012654045.1 Ptyas mucosa
CAAGACACACACACGATACACTCCCAAATATCGCAAGACACACACACAATACACTCCCCAACATCGCAAGACACACACACGATACACTCCCAAACATCGAAAAAAGCACACAATACACTACCCAACTTCGCAAGACACACACACGATACACACACAAACATCGTAAGACACACACGATACATTCCCAAATATCACAAATCACACACAGGATACAGTCCCCAACATTGCAAGACACACACATAATACACACCCAAATATCGCAAGACACACACACAATACACAAACATCGCAAGACACACACACACATGATAAACTCCCCAACATCGCAAGACACACATGATACACACACAAACATCGCAAGACACACACGATACACTCCCAAACGTCGCAAGACACACACCCGATACACTCCCAAACATCGCAAGATGCACACAAGACACCACAAGCTCTCTTTCTCCCCTCCTTCTCCTAACCCCGTAATGGCAAACCTATGGCATGCGTGCCGGAACGCACCAGGCAGCTGATCTTCAAGCGCGCGGGACCGCCGGAAATGGGAAGAGCAGTTGCCCGGGGCACATGCGTGCGCCGGGAGGCCGCTCTTCCGGTTTCCGGCATGCACGCGCGCTCCCATTTCGGCACTTGGTGCCGAAAAGATTTGCCGACACTGTTCTACCCCATTGACCCAGTCTCTGATTTAAAACCAGGCAGCCTCTACTGCGTACGGCCTACTGTGGGGTTTTTCAGCTCAACCCTGATGGTCGAAGGACTCAAGGACAAACTCCCCCACCTCTCTTGAAACCCAGTTTCCACCCCTTTTTTCCTCCCCACCCTCCCAAGTCCGGCATTCGCGAGCAAAAGTCTAGATTTGCACCCGCCGATACCAAGAATCCTTGGGCAAATCGCTCGTGTGAACTGCATCGGCAGCCGATTTGATTCCAGGTCCCGTTCAGGTCCCGAGTGGTTGCCAGTTTTAAAACGGTCCGTGCTTACTGGAAGGACCCAGTCGTTTCCCAGTTACATCCAGAGCAGGGAAGGCAGGCGACGTTAAGATCACCTGAGGTACTAATACCGCTCTACAAAGCCTTAGTAAAGCCACACCTAGAATACTACATCCAGTTTTGGTCACCCCGATGTAAAAAAAGATGTTGAAACTCTGGAAAGAGTGCCGAGAAGAGCAACAAAGAGGATTGACATAAGAACAGTTGCAGGAACTGGGCATAGCTAGTTTAATGAAAAGAAGGACTAGGGGTGACATGATAGCACTCTTCCAATATTTGAGGGGCTGCCCCAAAGATGAGGGGGTCAATTTCTTCTCCAAAGCACCAGAAGGCAGGACAAGAAGCAACTGATGGAAACTAATCAAGGAGAGAAGCAATTTAGAACTAAGGAGAAATTGCTTGACAATGAGAACAATTAACCGGTGGAACCGCTTGCCACCAGCAGTTGTGTGACTCCATCATTGGAGGCCTTCAAAAAGAGACTGGACAGCTTGAGCAGGGGGTTGGAGTAGATGACCTACAAGGTCCCTTCCAACTCTGTTATTCTGCAAATTCCTCTCTTAAAGAGGCCCATCCAGTGGGATAAAGAAGGTCCTTCTCCGTGGTGGCTCCCTCCCTGTTTGCCAGTGGGCATAGAGACCCCAAAATGATAGGGACCCTATCAGTGAGTTGCTTTGAATGTTATCACCAGAAGGGTTAAGGGGTTTGGGGGGCTTGAATTTGGGGGGGGGGGAGAGTTGTTTCTTTAAGCTGCCCGTCGTCACCACGAGTGAGTTCGGCGGCCGTGTAAATTTTCTTAATGCGGATAATCCTGGACTTACAACAGTTCATTTAGTGACCCGTTCCAAGTTACAACGGCAACATCCCCACGCTCACGGGATCAAATTCGGGACGTTGGGAAACGGACTCCCATTTATGACGGTCGCGGTGTCCTGCGTGTGTGTGTGTGTGTGTGTGTGTGTGTCACGCGATCCCTTTTTGCAGAAAAGCCAGAATTGCTCGACAATGGTGTGATGCACTTAAAAACCCTGGCGAGAAAAGTCAGAAAACAGGACAGGAGTTGCTTAACGACAGACGGAAATTTGGAGCGCCGTTGCGGTCGTTAAGTCGAGGACTCCCTGTAATTAAATGATAATTCCGCTGGGATGGTGTCCTGCCTGCCAAGGTTCAAGTGATGTTTCTTCAGGCAAAGTGACAATGGGCATGGCCGAATTGCATCGTGGGAAATTGGAGATACCCCCCCTGGCACCGAGTGCCCGGGGAGGAACTGAAGAAGCGGCACACAAATCGAAAAAGAGGGGGAGACGGGAACAGCGCCCCCCCTCCCCAAAAAAAGAACGACCTGCAGACGCTCAAAACTCTGCGAAGAAAACCCAGCTACGTCGCCACGCGGCTGTGCCCGCTGCCACCCCTGCATGAAGACGACACTCAACCTTGAACCCCGCCGCACGTCGTCGTCGTCCCCCCCCCGTCCCGTTTCTGATCTCTGCGCCGCGCAGAGAATTCTGGGTAAGCAGAGAGATTCCCCCACCCGTTTGGGCGCATGCGCCTGGTCCACCCATCCACCCTCGCCGTACGTCAGGCTGGTGATGCGCGGGGGATTTCCACCTCCGGCGCTTCCAGGAAGGCGAACCCCGGCGCATCACGGAGCACTGGAAGGAAAGGAAGGGGGCAGAAGAATTTTTGCAACCTCTGGTTTCTCCGCCTACCCAAAATGCACCCTCTTTTCCTGCCCCGGGATGCAGCCAGGGTACCCCGAGACCCTAAAACTCTGACCGATTTGACCAAGTCAGCAATTCTTGCTGGGTGGCGGGCTTTCCCCAGCCCCAGCCCCCCTCTCACCCACGCTGCCAGGCTCAGCATTTTGGGCATCCTGCCCCTTCGCAACTTCCTTCCCCCTGTGGCCACTTCTCCGAAAACGACGACAACAAAAAAAAAAAAAACAACACACCCCAAAAAGAACTTTTTTTGCGAGCTTCAAGTTGTACGGATTTACAAGAAAAAGGAACTTCGGAGGACGCCAAGAAGCAGAAACCGCAAAGGAAACAGCAATTCACAAGCGCTGGTGTGTATGTGTGTGTGGGGGTAAGTGTGTATTATGTGCAATATGTATAAGGGGGGGGGAAGGAAATATTTGCAAAATAAGTGGGAATATTTCCCAGTCATCTGTGTGAGCAAAAGCACGCGTGTGCAACGATAAACACGAGTGAGACGTGACCGCGCGGCGTTCTAGAATACGGGGAGTCCTCGACTTACGACCGCTATGGCCCCCCAAGTTTCTGTCGCTAAGCGAGACAGCTGTTCAGTAAATTTTGAGACCCACCCATTCTCGCCACAACTATGAAGTGAATTTGCTGCTGTTGTGCGGAGCGACTCATGACGTCGTTAAGCGAATCGGCGCTTCCCCACGGACTTGGCTGGTCGGAAGGTCGCAAAAGGGGATCGTGGGACACACACACACAAACACCCGGATGTTGCGACCATCATAAATAGGAGTCGGATACCAAGCATCCGAATTTTGATTGGGGATGCTGCAGCGGTCATAAGTGTGAAAAATGGTCGTAATTCACTTTTTTGTAACTCTGAATGGTCATTAAATGAACTGTTGTAGTACTACCTGTAGTATGACGATTGAAGCCCAAATTATCCATCACAAGTAAGAGACAAAGCAGTAAGGAACAATTTTGGGCAGTCTTCACCCTGCTGGCATCTTCCAGATAGACTGCACTACAACTCCCATCCCTCCAGACAGCTGGGGATGATGGGTTAGCTTGGGGGAAGGCTCTGCAGAGCTGGTAGGTAGCTGCATGAGTGGAAAGGGTGAGAGTCTGTAAGTGCAAAGCAGCGTGTCCAAGCAGTTCTCAACTTACAACAGTTCGTTTAGTGACCGATGTTTCAACGGCACTGGAAAAAAAGGGACTTACGACTGTTTTTCACTCTTACGACCATCGCAGCCTCCCCGGGATCCCGCAATCAAAATTCAGTCCCTTGACAACAGGTTCACATTTACGACGATCGGAATGTCCCGGGGGTCATGCGATCCCGTTTTTGCGACCAGCAAAACTCCATGGGGAAAAATCCGGATTCGCTTTAACGGCCGTGCGACTCCCTCGACAGCCGCCGCGATTG
Organism: Ptyas mucosa; assembly: GCA_012654045.1. Classification (NCBI taxonomy): domain Eukaryota; kingdom Metazoa; phylum Chordata; class Lepidosauria; order Squamata; family Colubridae; genus Ptyas; species Ptyas mucosa. The sequence continues at coordinate 214,605 of WNWU01000319.1, forward strand.
ACTTAACAACGGTGGCAAAAACGAGTCGTTAAAATGGGCCAAAATTCCAACGTTTCGCTTCGGCAGCGTCAATTCCGGGCTCCGTTGTGGTCGTAACCCGAGGAGTTACCTGTATAGGGGGGGGGGGGCAGTCTCCGGGAAGAGAAACCCACAGGAAATATGGATCGGTGGTAGAGCCTTCCGGGATGTGAGGCTCGGAATTGTTGTTGGTTTTTTTTTTGGGAGGGGGGCAGGCGATGGGGAAGAAAGGGGGGGCATGCGGGGCGCCTGTTTGGTGTGTAAGAAGGTTGTGAGTCACGCGGCACATAGCAAGGTCTCCCCACATGCTTACGAGACACAGCTGTGTCAGCGCTGAGTCAGCAGCCAGCAAGGACACTGCCCCTTTTTCAACCCACCCCCCCTTGAAAATGACTGAGTATAAGGGGTGGGAGGCAACATCAAACCACCCCCCCCCCCCATTCACATGTCCTGCTTTTCACACCGGATGGACCACACACGCTCTCCCTGACTCGCGCCTGACGATAATCATCAGCCGGGAAAACACCAACGGTCCCCGTTCAACACAACACAGGAGCGTACGTCGTCCGCACGCACACACAGGCAGAGGGGACACACCTCTCGTTGTCAAAGGCGCAACGGGGTTGTCGAAAGCCAGCCCCCCTTCGTGGGCGCAACAAAATAAGCCTGCGAGGAGTGACCAATTTCACACACAAACACACACACACACACACAAATACAAATGACCGCAGCACCTGCGGGCATCGCAACACCCTTGCCCTGGCCCCCGAATGACATTCCTTCCACGACACGAACAGCAATACAAGGAGCCCTCGGCTTAACAACGGCTCGTTTAGTGGCCGTTCGAAGTTACCACGGCGCCGAAAGAGCGACCTAAGGACCGTTTTTCACCCGTACGACCACTGCGGCATCCCCGTGGTCCAAATTCAGACGCTTGGCCCCTGGTTCAGATTTGTGACGGTCGCCGTGTCCCGGGGGAGGTCACGGGATCCCCCTTTGCGACCTCTCGATAAGCAACGTTCGTGGGGAAAATCCAGATTCACTTAACAACCAGGTTACTAACTTAACCTCTGCAAGGATTCACTTAACAACGGTGGCGAGAAAGGTCGTCAAAATAGGGGCAAAACTCACTTGACAAACATTTCACTGAGCAACGGAAATTTTGGGCTCCATCGTGGTCATAACTCGGGACACCAATCAATGGCTTTTTTAAAAAGTACATGGATTTCCTCCCTCTTTCACTCTCTCTCTCTTTCACTCTCTCTTTCTCTCTCTCTCACTCTTTCACTCTTTCTGTCCCTTTCTCTCTCTCTCACTCTTTCTTTCTCACTTTCTCTCTCATTCTTTCTCTCACTCTCTCTCTCTCTTTCCCTCTTTCTTTCTCTCTTTCTCTCTCCCTATCTATCTGTATCTGTATCTCTCTCTCACTCCCTCTTTCTCTCTCGCTCTCCTTCCCTCCCTATCTTTCTCTCTCTCCCCCCCCCTTGTGTGTATGTGGGTGTAGGTGTTGTGCGGAGATACGGAGAAGCAGAGAACATGATGTATGAAAGCTGACGGGACGCACAGTGCGGTTGGGAGTTTGTGGTTTGGTCTCCTCCTCCTTTCCAAGAAAGGTCAGCCTGATAAACACACAACTCACCCAAAGGGTTTTAGGCGCACGCCTGCGCCAGGCAAAGGTCGGGAATTACAGCGCCGGAAAGCCCCTTCGCGAGCTTTATAGATCAAACTTTGGGGTGGGAAATCCCCGTCTCGTTCTACCAATTCCCCTCTCGATCAATATCAGAGGGACAAACCGAACCCACGACAGGCCGTTGACGGTACAGCAGTCCTCGACTTACGACCACAATCGAGCACAAGTTTTGCTGGTTCGGCGAGACGGCTGTTAAGCGAACTTTGCCCCATTTCATAACCTCCCTCGTCACCGTCGCTAAAAGCCAATCACCACAGTTGTTGGTTTCACTTGTGAGAAGGGGATCGCGTGACACCTCCCCTACCCCGGGGACACTACAAAGGTCACAAGTACGAGTCAGTTGCCCGAGCGTCTGAATTTTGATCACATGAGCCCAGAAATGCCTCAACGGTCATAAGTGTGAAAAATGGTCGTTAAGTCCCTTTTTCAGTGCTGTGGCAACATCAGTCGCTAAATGAACTGTTGTACGTCGAGGACTATCTTTATTTTGGGGAGAAACTTATGCGCGCCAACACACTAACTCAGCACAGACATTCACCCACAAAAGATTAACACCGCGAAAAGTCAACACAAGTCAAACCCTCCAGAGATAGGCCAAGGTTCCCAGAATTCCCAATTCTCCCGGCAGGAAAAAAAAAGGGAGGATTTGGGAACTGCGGTCTCAGCAACCCATCAGAAAGAGGATCGCCAGTTAATCAAAAGCTGCCTCGAAGTTACAAAATCGTTCCAAAGTCCCAAGATTTCGGGAGGCTGGGATAGGGGTGAGGGGGAAGGAAGGAAGGAAGGAAGAGAATTGCAGACACACAAACAATTTCAACACAAAAGTGGCCCTGGCACAAAGTTGCAACTCTTCACCACCAGCCGGGAACCTCGCAACCCCCATGAAATAACGGACCCACAACGTTCTGCGGGAAGACAATCACCGCCGCCACCACCACCACCACCCCCGTCTCGAGACCGTTCCGTCTCGACAACCACTTTTCTAAACCGCAAAAACAAACAACGACAACAAAAAATCCACGCCAAGCAGAGACGCGTCCGTGCGCCCTTAGGTGAATCCTGCTCTCGAACACACACAACAAAGGGTTGGCCAAAGAGTTAAACAAACAAGCAGCGTCAGCACATACGGGTCAAAAACCCACAATACCCGATCCGAAATTGGCCAAGGCCCAAAGGGATCAAACGGGGTGAGGCACTACACGAACTGTGCAGCACAACACGTCTTCCAACGACCGGGGTTGGGGGGGTGGGAATTACCGACACACATTTGCTGTCTAGGGAAGAAAAGAACGGCAAGGTCCTTGTACAGACACACACACAGTGTCCTCGCTCCTCTGCTCACACATCTTCCCCCCCCCCTCTCTGTACGCAGACGAGCAGTAGGGCCTTACCTCCTGGCACACAAGGGGTGGACGTGAGAGGCGTGGCGCTTTCACGTCTTGGCGAAGTGTCCCCGCCGGGAGTGTTTACTACTACCGCCCCGGTGCCTCGACGACTAATGTGCAACCGGGACATACTAGGAGAATGTAACTTGTCACTCCTTTCCGCTGGTGTGTCTTTCTCTCTCCGCCCCCCCACCACCACGCCAGGCCACCATGTGGGGTTCAGGGTTCCTGCCAAGTCAGTGGAGCGTGTGTGTGGGGTAAATTCCGGCCACAAGTGACTCAGCCTCTTCCATCCCCCGGAAAATTTCTCCCTGTTTAAAGGGCTAGAATGACTTCATTAGTTCCCCCCCCCTCCCCAACCCCACAAGTCTAGGTCCCTCCTCCGCCCCCACATCTTCAGAAGCCCTGCCCTACTTAGGCAATCCCAGCTCACTCAGTCTTTGTCAGAATTCTCCAGCAAAATCAACCACAACACGGTTGAACCTCCTGCTACAGAGACCACCACCACCGTGGCGTAACGAGAAACTCTGATATGTGTAGGTTTGAACACAGAGAGGGCTCCTTGTAGTACAGGTAGTCCCTCAATTTACGACCGCAACTTACGACCTGTCGCTAAGCCAGGCGGTGGTTGAGCGAGTTTTGACCACCTTGCTGGCCACGGTTGGTAAATGAAGTGCAGCCGTTGTTAAAACCAGTCGCACGATTGTTAAAGGAATCTGGCTTCCCCGTGGGACTTTTGCTTGGCCGAAGGTCGCAAAAGGGGATCACACGACCCTGGGACATGGCACCCGTCACAAAGAGGAGTCAGTTGCCAAAGCCTCTGAATTTAAATCACGGTGACCCCAGGAATGCGGAAAGGGTCACGCGTGTGAAAAAAAAGTCTTTTTTTTTTCAATGCTGTTGGAAGTTCGAAGCGTCACTAAGCAAACTGTCGTAAGTCGAGGACTACCTGTACACAACCGGCATGTTTTCTCGGAGGACTGTTCCACGCGCTCGTGTGAAGAGGACAACCACATAGGCACGCTCAGAAAATGCATGACCGCGCACGCTACTAGACCGAGCACCCCGTCCAAGGACGTGAAAGACAAACACGCCAGCGATGTCACACTCCACATACCACCAAAAGGTCATTTGCGGCGATCCCCGTACATGGCATACATGGGTCCTACTACACCGCACAATGGCACAACCGTAGAAGAGTCCCTCCTGCCCCGATACACACGCGCTCGGCAAAGCCCGGCTACCGTCCTTCTCTGGCACGTCCTGAAAGAGCAGCCACGGCACGAGACCCCGACCTCGTTTGTATCGCACGAACCCCGTGTTCTCCATGCCAGTCCTCCCTTCCTGGCCCATCCGGGTGCCAAGCGGGGCAAGGAAACGGCGGCGGCATTGCCAAAGCAACCGTTTAAGCGATTGTAAGGAAAGAGGGAAAAAAATAAAAAGAACTTGGGCACAGCAGCAGAGAACGCCAGGATCGTGCCAGCTCCTGTCGGCGCGGTGGCAGCCAATGCTCACGTCATCAGATCTGTAACCGTTTCCCTGCTGGCTCCAGACACATTTTCGGGGCAGCCTCCCGCCTGCCAGCCTAGAGAAAATGTTCCAGGCACCGTAGCTGTGCACCGAACAAAACCAAAGGGGCCAGAGTGTGCGTTGTGTACACAAGAATCCCTGCTTGCTCAGCCTCACACAAGGCAAACAAATTTGGGTACAGAGTTCTACATTTCAGCGGCGCGTCTGCGACCAACGTCTCCCGGCTACGACGATACAAGTGTGTGCCGCTCTATTGTTTGCAAACTTGTGGGAAGACAGCCCCTCCCCCTCAGAGGCACCTTTCCATATGGCACTTTAGGACTACACCTCCCATCATCAACCCCCAGGAGGAGCCCCAGCACTTGTGCAGGATGCTGGATTAAGGATAGTTGATCCAAGACAATACAATACAGGTAATCCGCGATCTATGCAACTGAGCCCCAAAATTTCTACCGTTAAACAAGACGGCTGCTAAATGAGCTGCGCCCCATTTTATGATCTTTCTCGCCACCGTTGTCCAGTGAAACAGTGCAGTGGTTCAGTTAACACCACGGTTGTTAAGTGAATCTGACTTCCCCGATTGACTTTGCTTGCTCGTCACGAAAGTGGATCGCATGACCCCGCGAAAGTGGATCGCAACTGTCATAAATATGAGTCCGTTGCCAAGTGTCTGAACTTCAGTCCCTTGACGGCAGGGATGCCGCAACGGTCGTAAGTACGAAAAAATGGTCCTTTTTCGTAACTTTGAACCGTCGCTTAAGTGAACCAATCTAAGTCGAGGACTACGTGTAAAAAAAAAAAAGAAAAAGAGGCCCATGTATCTCCAAGAGGAGAGAAACACGCGTACGTACGCCTGTTTTCGGTCGTGGGGGTCAGAGTTTACAACGTCCAATGGTTGGGTCACCCTCGTTCCAGGGTCCCTCCAGACAACAGTGGCGGGATGCAGAAACCAATTCTCACGGCAACTTTCAGCCAATCCGAACCGGTTGCAAAAGGAGTGTACGCACACAAAGAGAGGGCACTTCCGGGGAGGTTTTTTTGGGTAAAACCCCAGCGCCCCAGAGAACCTGGGATTTTTGTTTGGGGGCCAGGCTCCAGACGTAGAGCAGGAACGAAGGCAGCAAGGGGGTTAATTGTTTGTTCACTCCAACAAGGAGCCTTTTAAGGTCACAGCGGCTGCTTGGGGAAAGCATGCGAGTGAGTCACTGGCTCACTCCTCCGTCGTCGTCGTCGTCGTCGTACTCTGTCCTCCTCCTCCGCCTCCCCGCAGCCTTGACGTAGTGGATCTTCCCTCCCCGTTGCGCTCCCCCTCCCACCCACCAGGCCCAGCTGCTTCGCTGGCCGGGCGCCAGAGGGCGGGGACAGCACCGGAGGAGTCCACGGCCCGGCCCTCAGGCAGCGGTTGCAGGGGGTGGGACGAGGAGAAGAGCAGCAGCTGCGAGGGAGCCTTTGTGCAAGACGCATTCCGGAGGGACAGAGAGAGAGAGCCGAGAAAGAGAGAGCATGCGTTTGATGCGCAGGGAAAGTGCAGTGATGCACCCGGGCGACGGCGACGGCGACGACGACGTACCCGCCGAAGTTTTGACCCACAAAAGGCGACCCCAAACAAAAGCCCTCGAGCCTTCTTCCAGTTGAGCAACTACCGTGTCATCGTTGCACAATTTCCATTTTCGCAAAAAAAAAAAAGAAATCGACTTGCCGGTGGCCTCACCGGAAAACCCCGTTCTGCTTTGGCGAGGATTGACTTTCTCGTGTTTCCTTAGTTCCTCTCCCCGCCCAACAGCGGCCTCGTGCGTGCAGTTTTGCGTGATCTTCCCCCCCCCCCCAACAATTACGACTCTGCTTGTCAATGGTTATAAATGATGATCTGAAGACCTGGCCAGTATTGTGAATTTTGACCCCGTAACTGTGGCGATGCTGCGACGGTCGTAAGTGTGAGGACCGGTCGCAAGTCATCTTTTCACCGCCATTGGAACATGGAAACATTGGCTAAATGAATGACTAAATGAATTTAGTCGAGGACTAAATTCCAGTCATCCATTACAGGTAGTCCTCAACTTACAACGTTGGGTGACCGTTCAAAGTTACAACAGGATTGAAAAAGCGATTTATGACCGTTTTTTGCACTTAACAACCGTTGCAGCGTCACGTGATCAAAAAAATCAGAGGTCGGCTTGGCAACTGACTCACATTTACGACGGTTACAGTGTCCCCGGATTATGTCATCTCGTGACTTCCTGACAAGCAACGGGGATGCTCAACAAACCTGTTGTTCAAATAACGGCTGCATTGATTCATTTAACAACTGTAGCAAGAAAGGCCGTAAAAGGGGGCAGAACTCACTTAACTACAGGTAATCCTCATCTTACGACCACAACTGAGCCCCAAATTTATCTTGTTAAAGTGAGAAATTTGCTAGCCGCGTTTGCTAAGCGAATCGCTACAGTTGTTCGATTAGTAACACGGTCGTTAAATGAATCTGCCTTCCCCAGTGACTTTGTTTGTCAGAAAGTCGCAAAAGGGGAATCCCGTGGGACGCTGCAACCGTCATAAATGCGAGTCCGTGGTCAGGCAACCGAATGTAAATCTTGTGACCCCGGGGATGTCATATAAGTGTGAAAAAGGATCCTAAGTTCCTTTTGTCAGTGCCGTGGTAACTTTTGGTCACTAAACGAATTGTTGTCATAAGTCGAGGACTACCTGTATTTCACTCGGCGACAGCAATTTGGGGCTTAATGGTCACTGTTAATCAACTGTACAATACCTGTACCATGGTGGCCAAAATTGTGGAAACCTTTCGGGAAAAGCGTATTTTCTTAAAACTAGCTAATAACGTCACTTTTTTCTTGGAATAGTACCATAAAATTATATATCAACGGAAAGATAATTTGATCAAGAATGTAATGCAATCACTTTGATGAAGGATTTGCTATGAGAATAGCAGCTACGGTATCAAGAAGAAAAGTGAAAAACGTAGAAAAAAACGAGATGTACAAAAATTATCATCATAGAAAGAAATGAGATATATCAAAATTATCCCCATGACAGTTGAAACTCCCCAAAAAAGTGGGGTTATTAGCCATCAAACCTCAAAAATACACTTCTCCCAAAACGGTTTTCACAATTTTGGCCAGACTTCACCCATGTTTCGCTTAGCAACAGAAGTTTTGGGCTCAACTGACGTTCGTAAGACGAGAACGGCCTGTTTATCGCGCCAACAACGGAACGCGCCAACGGGAAGCACGCAGGGAACACGGCGGGCCCCGCCACGCGGGGTTCCGCTTCGGCCACTCACCAGAGGAGGAACATGCTCCCCTCGCAGCTTTCTCATGGGCTGGGTCCCCCCCCCACACCGGGCCCATGCGCCGTCTCGGGCCACGAGGAGTGGCTGGTGGGGGGGTACGGCTACTCTCCCGCCATGGTGCGGACGCCGACTCTGTAGGAAAAGAAGAAAGCAAGCATTAGGAGGGGGGGGGCGGTTTTAAGGAAACCGAGGTTTACCCGTGTGTGTCCCCCACCCCAGGAAAGCCACTTATTTATGTTCACCTCTCTCCCTCCCAAAAGAGACAGCCGTGTCCATCTGTTCCCTCCCACACGCGTGGCGTTCCACATTCCTCAGCACTCGTACTCCGCCGAATCAGCCACTCTGCCGATTTGCAAAATAGCGACATCTCCCCCCCCCAAAAAAAACACACGGAAAAGGCAATCCCTCGGCTGAAAGGGACCCCGAAACCTCAGAAGAGGAGAGTGAGAAGCAGGGGCTGCTACAATGGTGGTATTCAGCCGGTTGTAGCAGGTTCGGGCGAACTGGTAGCGGCGGCCACCCACCCGGACGTCATCACGTCCCGTTTTGGAGGCTCTGCGCAGGCTCACATTTGCGAACCGGTAGCAAAGATAAGCGAATACCGCCCCTGGTCTCTTGGCATGGCGCATGCTAGACTTAAGTCCTCGACTTACGGCCACAAACAAGCTCAACGTTTTTCTGTTGCTAAGCGACACATTTATTCAGTCAATTTGGCCCTGGTTTTGCAATTTTTCCGGTCACGGCTGTTAAGCGAATCACTTCAGTTGTTAACGACATGGTCGTTAAATGAATCCGGCTTTCCCCCTTGACTTTGCTTGTTGGAAGGTCGCAAAAGGGGATCGCATGAAACAACACCTCACCCACACTGCGACCATCATAAAAAGGAGTGGGTTGCTAAACCTCTGAGGTTTGATCACATGACCATAGGGTTGCTGCAATGGTCGTTAAGTGTGAAAAACGGTCATAAGTCATTTTTTTCCCCAGTACCGTTGTAACTTCACTAAATGAACAGTTGTAAGTCGGGGACTACCTCAACCTTAATGGAAATCCCTGGATCCTAAGTGGGGTATGAGGAGGAAGGCTCCTGGAAGTAACCCCAGGAAAAATCTGGCGACTTCGCTCAGTTGTACAAGTAGTCCTCGCCTTACAACTGTTCCGTTGAGTGACTGTTCCAAATGACAACGGCGCTGAAAAAAGTGACTTTTCCACACTTCTTTCAGATACTTGAGCACTGACTCGCATTTCTGATGGTCGCGCGATCCCCTTTTGCGACCTTCGGTCGAGCTAAAAATCCACGGGGAAAGCCGGATTCGCTTAATGACCCTGCGGTGTAGCGAGTCCCTTCACCGCCGTGGCAAAAACGGTCGCCAAATTGAGCCAAACGCTACAACCGTCTCCGCAGAGCGATGGACGTTTTCGTTTCGATTGCGGCCGTTAAGCCGAGCAGTACCAGTACTGAACGGTGTGTCCCCTTTGCTCTGCTGAGTGGCGGCCGCGGTGGAACAGTGGAAGACACGCCACAATCCAGCTGGAGGACTCTATAACCCAGCCTTCCCTGTTCGCTTGCCACGAGACCTGAGCTTGATCCTCAGAGAAAAAGAGAAGGCCGCACATTGCCTCCTGCGACGTGATCCGGCCTGTCTCAGGTGGTTCCCCCTTTGGGCAGCACCTGCCCGCAAACCAACACACCCACAGCAACCTTACTGACCTCTCCTTGTCCCGAACCTGCTTAGTCACGAAGTCTCACAACGTGACCGGGGGGGGGGGGGGGGCGGTCAGATTACAAAACGCGGGTCCCAGCCCGACGGCACCAAGCATCAGACAGCAGGACGCAAGGACGACGGCCTGGGGCGGCCGCTGGGATGGCGCAAGACATGTTTTGCCGTTTCTGTATCGCTGCGTTCCGTACCGCGCGCTTCAGGGGTGAACTCCACCACCGTATCTCTGCACACGGTTTGTGGCTAAGCCTCAGGGGTGAACCACGACATAACGGCCATGACTGGGAGTGGGCGTGTATCTGCAGAGTGTGGTCAAGAAAGTAGAAAGGACAGAATATTCAGAGTTCAGAGTTGAGCTGTGGGGTCCTTGGTGGTCTCTGAGATTGGTGGTTTCCTTGCAGACATTTCATGACCCAAGTAGGGAACGAAATCAGTGCTAGAAGGGAGTGTAGTTTGCTTGGGGAATTTGCAAAATCCACACTCACTAGCACTGAGGATGTTCTCTATCTGGGCCGTGAAATGTCTGCGAGACAAAAATAAACTAAGCTCAGACAGCGCAGGGGACCTCAAGTACGTCAAGACGTTGGCCGCAACAATCCAAACTAATTTTTCAGACACACAGACTCAGGTCTCCCCACCCCCTTGTTCCCATCCTCTCAGCTTTGGCCTCAGTTGGTCTCTAAAATGGGAGCAAAGCGGATGATCCAGAGGCGCATCTTGAGCCCCGGGTCCACAAAGAAGACCTTCAGCGGGAAAATGAGGCGTAGCGGATGGCATCTCTGGCCTGGCGAAGATAAAGGCCGCCCTGTGCCCAGACAATGAACACAGCACAGTCTCGTGGCGTAAGCGGAGCCACCCACGAGGGCAAGGGAGATCCTGCGTCTCTATGTGTGTGTGTGTGTGTGTGTCTTTGTGTGTGCACGCACGAAACGTAGAGCCTGGCAAGAGCCATGAGAACACAGGGTCCCCGTGTAAACCCCCAACGGAAATCCGCCTACCGGATTGTCTCCAAACTGCCCAACCAGAACTGACACACCACGTCCTAATGTTGTGCGCGCGCGGGAACCAAGCTCCCAAATACAGGCAGTCCTCCACTCTTACGACCACCATGGAGCCCCAAAGTTAGCGACAGTGAACCCGGCTTCCCCGTTGACTTTGCTCGTCAGAAGGTCGCAAAAAGGGATCGCGTGACACCCAGGACACCGCAACTGTCGTAAATTCGAGTCGGTGGCCAAGCGTCCGAATGTTGATGACGTGACCACTGCAGTGGTCATAAAGGGCGAACAACGGTCCTAACCCACTTTTTTTCAGTGCCGTTGTAACTTCGAACAGTCACTAAACGAATGAGTCATACATCGAGGACGTATTTAAAAAATATCGAATCGCACGGCCCAGAGTTTGGGATTAGTATAATCGCAACCCAGCGGGAAGCGTCTCGCATCCACTGGGAAAAAAAAAAATTAAGCCCTTTTAAGAAGAGACTGGACTGACGTTTTGTCTGAAACGGGGCAGGGTTTCCTGCCTGAGCAGGGGGATGGGCTAGATGACCTCCAGGGTTTCCTTCCAACTCTTAGCTATTCTGCTAAAACGGACTTGAATTGTAGCCTTTCATCCAACCCAATATCTATTTTTTTTAAAAAAAATAGATGGGGGAAACGCTCCGGAGCATGGACTCCGCAAATGCGCCCAGCTGCCCTCGTTGCCTGGTGATGCAACCCGGCGCAATCGGTTGTGTCTCGTGATGTAACCGCTCCCAGAGTTGGCCGAGCAGCTGGTCGCACCCAGGGGGGTCTCTGCGCGGTATTTCGGGACTAGCTCCCCTGAGGATGCCCACCTATTCTGACCCAGATTAATTACTTTAGATTAATTCTCTCTTCGTTTAGTTTAGCAGTGGGGTACATCCAGCGGTGGGTTTCGGATTATTTTACTACTGGTTCGCTCCGGTTCGTGCACACACACCCAGTTCGTGTGCTGCCTTCCACACACACGCATAGCTTCCGTGCGTGCGCCCAGCCTCAAAAACGTGCCTAAATAGGATGACATAGAGCCGGGGTGGGTAGCCGGGCCCACCCACAATTTCCGCTACCGGTTCGGGTGAACCGGTCTAAACCGGCTGAATACACACCTCTGAACCGGCTGAATACACACTTCTGAACCGGCTGAATACACACCATCATCCCTTGCACATAAAGATGTTGAGATTCTAGAAAGAGTGCCAGAAAGAGCAACTAAGATGATTAAAGTCTTGGAGACTCAAACATACGAACAACGGTTGCAGGAATTGGGGATGTGTAGCCTAGTGAAAAGAAGGACGCTACATGATAGGTTACCCAATATTTGAGGGGCTGTCCCAAAGAAGAGGGGGAGGGGGTCAGCCTATTCTCCAAAGCAGGACAGGACAAGAAGCAACGGATGGGAACTCATCAAGAAAAGAAGCAACGTGGAATTCAGGAGAAACTTCCTAACAGTAAGGACAATTCGCCGGCGGAACTGCTTGCCACCGGAAGTTGTGGGCGCGCTCCATCACTGGAGGTTTTTAAGAAGAGATCAGACAGCCATATTTGTCTGAAATGGTATACGGCAGTGATGGCTAACCTTTTTGCCGTCGCGTGCCAAAAGCGGAGGAAATGCAGGGGGGGTCACTCGCGGGTGCGTGCCCATGCCCATAATGTCCCCACCACGCCACGCACACACACACCCCCGCGCTTTCATGTCCAACACCCGCTCCCACACTCAAAAAGGTTACCGATGTGCCCGGTAGGGCTGTTTCTCGCCCTCCCCAGGCTCTAGAGGCCTTCCCATCCCCCTGGAAGCTGTCCAGAGGCCAGAAACAGCCCGATTCCCAACTTCCGGTGGGACCAGAAGGCCCAAAAATCAGCTGGCCAGCACGCACATGAGCGCTGGAGCTGAGCTAGGGCAACGCTTGCGTGCCCACAGATATGGCTCTGTGTGCCACCTGTGGCAAGCGGGCCATAGGTTCGCCATCGCGGGTATACGGCTTCCTGCCTAAGCAGAAGGTTGGACTAGAAGACCTCCAAGGTCCCTTCCAACTCTGCTATTCTGTTAATTCCTCTTGGGGGGTGTTAGACGGGCCAAGCCAGCTCAGTACTGGTAATCCTCAACTTATAAGCATTCATTTAGCGACCATTAGTCACAATGGCACTGAAAAAAGGGAGAGTTTTCACACAACGGCTGTTGCAGCTTCTTCACGGTCAAGTGATCAAAATTTCGGACACTCGGCAACTGGCAGGTACTTACGACGGTCGGCAGCGTCCCTTTTGCGACCTTCTGACGAGCAAAGCCAACGGGGAAAGCCGGGCTCACCTAACAACGGTGCCGCTCACTTAACAACCGCGGCCAACGAGGTCGTAAAATGGAGCAACGCTCATTTCAGAACGAGTCTTGCTCAGCAACGGAAATTTCGGGCGCAATTTTGGTCGTCATTCGAGGACTCCCCGTGTTTTGCAGACTCCCTTTAAGGAATGCGTCACAGCTGGTCCTCGTCTTACGACCACCCATTTAGAGACCCTTCCAAGCGGCCCTGAATTCAAAACCACTCATTTAGCGACCCGTTCCAAGCAGCTCTCAATTTAAAAGCATTCATTTAGTGAGCATTCCAAGTTACGACGGCACCGGGGAGAAAAAAAAACGTGATTCACGACCCGGTCCTTACAGTTACGACCATCACAGGATCGAAGATTGGACGCCTGTCAACCGGAATGCATTTACCATGATGGCAGAGTCCCCTACCCCCCCCCCCCCCCCCCCAGGCCACGTGATCGTCCGCGGCCACCTTCCAACAAGCCTAAGAGAGGGGAAGGGAAGCTGAATTCCCTTGAGGACACGTGATTGGCTGATCAACCACAGGGATCCATTTAGCGAAATAAAACCTTTGTAAGATTGGGTGCGACCGGCTTTACGACGGCCTTGCTTAGCAACGGAAACTGTGGTTTTAAGTCAAGGACGGCAAGAATATTCTGCAAAGCACCTGATACAATAAAAATAGTTGCTAAAACAGAGTTTCTCAACCTTGGCCCCTTGAAGACGGGTGGACTTCAACTCCCAGAATTCTCTACCCAACATGCTTTAAAATGGGGAGATTTCAGAGGAATTCTGGGAGTTGAAGTCCACCCATCTGAAAGCACATTGTCTGGGGAATTCTGGGAATTGAAGTCTTAAAGCATTGCTGGCTGGGGAATTCTGGGAGTGGAAGCCCACCTCTCTTAAAGGAGGCTAGCTGGGGGATTCTGGGAGTTGAAGCCCACCTCTTTTAAACCAGGCTGGCTGGGGAATTCTGGGAGTCGAAGCCCACCCCTCTTAAAACAAGCTGGCTGGGGAATTCTGCGAGTGGAAGCCCACCCCTCTTAAAGCAGGCTGGCTGGGGAATTCTGGGAGTCAAAGCCCACCCCTCTTAAAACAAGCTGTCTGGGGAATTGTGGGAGTCGAAGCTCACCTCTCTTAAAGGAGGCTGGCTGGGGAATTCTGGGAGTTGAAGTCCCCCTACCTTCTAGGGTTCAAATTTGAGAAACACCGATGTCACAAAACAAATGGAAAAAGAACTTTTGGGAAGTGTGTGTGTGTGTGTGTGTGTGTGTGGCTTGCACGATACCAACTCAGGTGTGCGAGTAGGTACTTCCCCTACGGTTTGACCTGCCGCCCCACGGTTCAAGCTTGCAACCTCTGCACATCCATCGTTTCGCTTTCGGCACCACCGAGCCGGCGACGGACGTTATTCAAGTCCGTCTAGTTTTTCCTGTCTCTTCCTCCCCGCGTGGAAAAAACGGCAACCCGGCTCAGGGACTCCCCATTGAGTCCTCAACGTACGACCGTAATCGAGCCCAACGTTTCTGCGGCCGAGGGAAAAAGTGAATTGGCGGCTTTTCTTCCCACCGTTGTTAAATGCATCGCGGCCGCTGTTAAGCTAGCCACGCAGTCGTTAAGCAAATCTGATTTCTCCCCCCCTCGACTTTGCTTATAAGGAGGTCGCAAAAGGGGATCAGATGACTCCCGGGGACACCGTCAGAAAGACGAGTCAGCGGCCGAGCATCTGAATTTTGATCCCACGACCACTGGGGAACACGGCAACGGTCGTAAGTGCGAACAACGGTCGTTAAGTCACTTTTTGCAGTGCCGTTGTGGCTTTGAATGGTCGCTAAGTAAGTCAAGGGCCACTTGTAACTTCCGGATAACTCTATCTCCACCCCCGTCCCGGTTCCAACCAAGCCCCCAATCAAGTGTTAAATTGTCTCCTCTCCCTGCTTTTTGGCGTCACAGCCACACTCATTGTCTCCGGGAATCTAAGCGCACAGCAACACACCCACACTGCCTTGTTGTGTTGAGTTGTGTCCCACTGGAAACTGGGAATGTAGCCTTCAATGCTCTTGGAAGATGGGTGGACTTCAACTCCCAGAATTCCCCCAGCTGGGGGAATTCTGGGAGTTAAAGTCCATCCATCGTCAAGCCGCCAAGGTTGAGAAATGCCGCTTCAGCAGTGACGACAGGCCGTCCTCGACTTACAACAGTTCGCTTAGCGACCGAAGTTACAGCGGCACTGAGAAAAGTGACCTACACTTACGTTTTTCACACTTACGACCGACTGCAGCCTCCCCGCGGTCCTGTGATCAAAATTTAAGACGCTCGGCAGCTGACTCATGCTTACGGCAGTGGCGGGGTCACAGGGTCACGGGATCCCCTTTTGCGACCGTCTGACAAGCCAAGTCAACGGGGAAGTCAAATTCACTTAACAGTCATGTGACTAACTTAGTTAACTGCAATGATTCAATTAACAACCGGGGCAGGAAAGGTCAAATTCACTTAACAACCATGTGACTAACTTAGTTAACTGCAATGATTCACTTAACAACCGGGGCAGGAAAGGTCCTAAATTGGGGGGGACGGGACTCACTTATCAATATGTCTCGCTTAGCAACAGAAATTTTGGGCTCCGTTGCGGTCATAAGATTGAGGACTCCCTATGAGTCCTCTTGTTTAACGAAGCAGAGTTATCGGATTTCATTTGGGCTCAAGCAATATATTCATAGCTAGTCCTCGTTACAGAGATTCTCATTTAGCGACCATTCAAAGTTGCACTTTGCACCAAGAACAGAAATTAACATCAAACTGGCGTCACGTGACGATTACCTGCGAACTTCCCAGCTGGCTTCCGCCGAGCAAAGTCAGATTCGCTTAGTGACCACAGGAGTCTCTTCACAACTAGTTATTCGCTTAAACAACCGTGGCAAAAAAAAAAGGGAGTAGTCCTTGACTTACAACAGTTCACTTAAGCGACCGTTCGAAGTGACGACGACACTGAAAAAAGCGACTTACGGCTGTTTTTCACACTTACGGCCGTTGTGCCATCCCCTGTGGTCACGTGACTCACAGCCGACTCACATTTATGATGGCCGCGGTGTCCCCTTTTACGACCTTCTGACCAGTAAAGTCCAAGGGGAGACCGGATTCACTTAACAACCGGGTTACTCGTTTAACGACGGTGGTACTTCGCTTAACCAACGTAGCAAGGCAAGTCGTAAAATGGGGGCCAAGCGCACTGAACAAATGTCTCCCTTAACAACATAAACCTTCAGCTCAATTGTGGTTGTAAGTCAAGAACTGCCTGCATTGGGTGCGATTCGTTTAACAGCTACCGGAAATTCCCAATTCTTGACGTAAATTGAGGACTCCCTATAGATCCAAACATTCCTAAGAACATAAGTGACCTGGTTGAGCTCATGATGTCCTGGACTCCAAAGCCCATCTACCCCAGCAAAATCTGGGATAAGGGGAGAGCCAGACACATAGTCCTCGACTTACGACAGTTCACCAAAGTTACGACGTCACCGAAAACAAATGACTTTAGACCGTTCGTCACGCCGACGACGACTGCAGCATCCCCGTGGTCAAAATGCTCAGCAACTGACTCGCATTTATGACGGCTTGCGGCGCCCCGGAGGGGTGTCATCCCCTTTTGCGATCTTCCGACGAGCAATGCCAATGAGGGAAGCCAGATTCGCTTAACGACCAGGTTACTAACACAATAACAACTTCGGTGATTCGCTTAGCAAGCACGGCCAGAAAAGTGGGGCGAAACTCGCCGAAGAAATGTCTCGCTTAGTGATGGAAACCATTGCGGTCATAAATCGAGGACTACCTGTACTTGGGGAAAAATGTCTGAATCTACTTCTTCTTAGCCAGACTTATCCGATACGGAAAGGGAGAGAAATATATGGATTTCGAGAGAAATATAGGAAGCTCAGCTCCCAGAATCCCCCTGGGAGACCCCTTGGAGACCCCAAATCTCTCCAGCTCAGGTCTCCAAGGGGGGGGGGGCGGAAACCCCCAGGGGGTAGTGGGGGCAACAGGCTGGATCCCTAAGGAGGACGAGAAGGCAGCTGGAGGGAACCGCCGGTAGTCCTCCACTTACGAACGTTTGCTTTGCAACTCTTCGAAGTTACGACAAAGCGACTTACGACCATTCCTCGCACTTACAACCACTGCAGCGTCCCCCTCCCCCCCAACAGGTCACATGCTCAACATTTGGCACCTGGCACGTACTTACGACGGTCGCGAACCTTCCGACACGCAAAGTCAATGGGGGAAAAGTCGGATTCGCTTAACGACCATGGCCCCAAACACACACAAAGCGTCGTTAAGATTGGACGCGACTCAACAACCGTCTTGGTTAACCACGGAAATCCTGGCCTCCACTGTGGTCGTAAGTCGAGGACCACCTAAAAAGCATGCCGTCGGGCTTCTCCTTATGGGGTAACGGAGAGACCACAGACGCACAGGTAGTCCTTGACTTACAACCGTTCGCTTAGTGACTGTTCGAAGTTACGACGACACCAGAAAAAAGCAACCCGTGACTTACATTCAGACTTGCTTGACAATGGACTCATGTTTATGACGGTCGCAGCATCCCTGGGCTAGAAAAGCCCCCGAACGAACAATGAGGGAAGCTGGATTCGCTTAACTACCGGGTTACATAACAACAGTTCATTTAGCGACCACTCGAAGTTACAACAGCACTGAAAAGAGGGACTTAGGACCGTTTTTCACACTTACGACCGTTGTACCATCCCCATATCTCGTGATTTACGTTCAGATGCTTGACAACTGACTCACATTTATGACGGTCGCAGCGTCTCGGAGGGTCACGCAATCCCCTTTCGCGACCTTTCGACCAGCAAAGTCAACGGGGAAGCCAGATTCGCTTAACGACCGGGTGACTAACCTAACAACGGCGGCGACTTCCTTAACAACGGCGGCAAGAAAGGTCGTGAAACGGGGCAAAGCTCACTTCGCACAGGTCTCGTTTTAGCCACACAAATTTTGGGCTCCGTTGCGGTCGTAAGTCAAAGACTACCCGGACTTTGCCGGTGTGCCTTTTGGCGTTGCACACAGAATGCCTAGGAAATGTGTGAAAATATTAAGCGTTTCGTATTTGTGACGTCCCAATTTTGGCATCGTACTCATTTAACAACGGCACTGAAGAAACGTGGCGAGGAAAGTCGTAAACACGGGAGCACAACTCACTGAACACAAATTGTCTCCCTACGAAAACCCCAATCTTTGGGCTCAATTGTGGTCGTAAGGTCGAGGACTACCTGTAATTATCTGGAAAGAGGGAACAGACCAGAGGTGATATTCAGCCGGTTCGGACCGGTTCGCCAGTACCGGTTGCGGAAATCCCAGATAGATCGGCCCACATTCCCCGGCTCCATGCCGTCCTATTTAGGCACGTTTTTGAGCCCGGCCGCACACACGGCGAACCAGTAGTAACATCATCTGAACCCCACTGCTGGAACAGACCCATAGAAAGACCCACATAAAAAGTCCCCAGAGAGAAGACACACAGCCGTGGACTCGACCTGCTACCTGCCAGCGTGAAGGAGATGGGAGGGGGAACGCTTAAAAGTGAGCTGCCTGGGTGTGTATACACACAACAAAGACACACACAAGCACACAAGGGCAGTCATTTGAAGCCATTTCCACCCCTCTCGCCTCTCTTTCTCTCTCTCTCTCTCCCCCTTCCCGGAAACAGCAGCCAGCCACAGACTCCCACCCACCAACCCACGAGCACGTGGCTCCAACCTTCCTCCTGCCTACGATTAGACAAAGCGATTAAAACACACAAACACGGATAAAATAATATATCGGAGGGGGGGGGGTGTCTATAAAAAAAAAATCAGGGAGGGGAGGAAAGCCCAGAGATCTGTGGGCGGGGGACACGAGTGGGGAATGGACTTCCTCGCATCGGTGACACGCCACCTGAGCCACGCCAGACGCTCACGCTGATCGCTAACGTGGAATAAAGTTAGAAAAGTGAAAATAAAAGATTGTTTTTATTTTAATTTAGGTTATTTGGGGCCGAAGGGATTCGAAACGTTGCTATCGGGAAAGATTCGCGCGGCCTCGGGAATATATAGATATATATTTAAGCTATAAAGGTAGTCCTCGATTTACGACCTGAAGTGTGCCTGACATTTGTTAAGTGAATTTGATCCCTGCAGCCGCGAAGTGAGCAACACAGTCGTTAAGCGAATCCGGCTTCCCCTGTTGACTTTGCACATCGTTAAGGTCGCAAAAGGGGATCGCGCGACCCCGGGGACGCTGCGGCCGTCGTAAATCGGAGACGGTTGCCGATTGGCCGAAATTTTGAACACGCGATCAAAAACACTTGCTTGTGATTACGTGATTGCGGGGGATGCTGTAACGGTCGTAAGTGTGAAAAACGGCCATAAGTCGGCTTTTTTTCACTCCGAGCGGTCACCAAACGAACTGCCGTCAGCCGTTATGTGACTGACAATGTACAAAAAGCTTTGCATATGGTATATATATTGCCTAGGAGACTTATAGAATACGTGACATTTTTAGGCAAAATACAAAATATCTGAGTTATTTTAATATGCTATATACATTCGTTAACTCTTAACTCTAACTCTAACCATAATCCTAACTCTAACCCTAACCCTAGCCCTACCCATAATCCTAACTCTAATCCTAACTCTAACTCAAACTCTAACCTTAATCCTAATCCTAATCCTAACTCTAATCCTAACCCAAACCCTAATCCTAACTCTAATCCTAACCCAAACCCTAATCCTAACTCTAACCCTAACCCTAACTCTAATCCTAACCTGAGCCCTAACCCTAACTCTAACTCTAATCCTAACCCTAACCCTAACCCTAACTCTAATCCTAATCCTAACCCAAGCCGTAACCCTAACCCTAACCCTAACCCTAACTCTAACCCTAGCCCTAATTCTAATCCTAACTCTAATCCTTTATTGAAAAGACGTATATGAAAACGAAAAAGAAATGCAAAATAAAAGTATTCAAGATTATATACATAATTTAAAAAAACAACAACACAAAAAGACCAGTATTGGCGTAAAGGTAGTCCCTGACTTACAACAGTTCATTTAGTGACTGTTTGAAGTTACGACGGCACTCAAAAGAGTGATTTAGGACCGTTTTTCACACTTACGACCCTTGTACCAAGCCCAAGTCGCATGATTTACGTTCGGATGTTTGACAACTGACTCACGCTTATGACAGTCGCAGCATCCCCGGGGGGAGGGGGTGGGCTGTCACACGATCCCCTTTCGCGACCATCCGACCAGCAAAGTCAACGGGGAAGCCAGATTCGCTTAACAACCGGGTGACTAACCTAACAACGGAGGCGACTTGCGTAACAACGGCAGCAAGGAAGGTCATGAAAACGGGGCAAAGCTCACTTCACAACGGTCTCGCTTTGGCCACACAAATTTGGGGCTCCGTTGCGGTCATAAGTCAAGGACCACCCAGACTTTGCTGGCGTGCCTTTTGGCGTTGCACACAAAAATTGTTTCCCTACGCAACCGCAATCTTTGGGCTCAATTGTGGTCGTAAGGTCGAGGACTACCTGTAATTATCTGGAGAGAGGGAACAGACCAGAGGTGATATTCAGCCGGTTCAGTCCGGTTCGCCAGTACCGGTTGCGGAAATCCCGGATAGATCGGCCCACACTCCCCGGCTCCATGCCGTCCTATTTAGGCACGTTTTTGAGCCCGGGCGCATGCGCGGAAGGCAGGCGTGAGTGCAGACTGGTCATGCGCGCGCAGAGAGCGAGCGTGCGCGCGGCGAACCAGTAGTAACATCATCTGAACCCCACTGCTGGAACAGACCCATAGAAAGACCCACATAGAAACATAAGCGTTTCGTATTTCGACGTCCCAATTTTTAGCATTCTACAAAATGCCTGATTTTATACACGGACGGTAACAGACAGACAGACAGATAGATAGATAGATAGATAGATAGATACCCTGTTTCCCCGAAAATAATACCTCCCCTGATAATAAGCCCAATCGGGCTTTTGAGCGCTAAAATAAGCCTCCCCCCACCCCCGAAAATAAACCCTCTCCAAAAATATTTAAACGCAGCGCTGGAGATCAGATAAGAAGGCAAGAGGAGCCCCATCTTGTCCCAAAATAATAAGAACCCCCCCAAAAAATAAGGCCAAGCGCTTATTTTGGGGTTCAGAGAAATATAAGACAGGGTCTTATTTTCGGGGGAAACACAGTATTATCGTCATACATATGTCATCAAAGGAGGTGTGTTTTTGTATACACACACACACACACACACACACACACACACACACACATATATATATTTGAGATATATAATATAATATATTATATACCGTGTTTCCCCGACATTTCAAACAACATTCGCGGGGATCGCCTGTCTAAAAAAAAACCCGTTCCGAGAGTTGAGTGGGTGTTTAACGCAAGAGACGCACGCAAACCAGCGCTCCCCCAAATCCCATTCGGGGTGGTTTTCCCCACAGCCCGTCATCATCATCATCATCATCATCATCATCATCGTCAGACAAGCCCGAACTCAAGCCAAGGAGGGAACGCTGCCCACAATTCCGCCGAAGCCACAATCGCACAAACGCGCTTCCCAATTGTGCAAATGATTTCACAACCGGTCTCGGGTTCCCTTTTCCTTTCCCAGGCTAGGGAAAATGCAAATCACCCGGAAATTGGAAAGAGACCCGAGGCAGGGCTGACGCGCCCCCGGAACGACAGCTGGGGTGTGGGATAGGGAACCGTCATCCAGGCCAGCCGGAGGTGCCCGATTGGGCACCCGTGGTAGCCCCCCCCCTCTGCTTCGCGCTCACACATGTGCTGGGGAGCCCGCCCCCCACCCCCCGTGGCACTCTGCCCACGTCTCGCCACTTGAAAAGGGGGTGCGAGGAGGAGAACCCCGAGGGGCGCTTTTCCCTCCCAGGAGCCTCTGCGACTCGGGAGCCCAGCCGGTCGTGAGAATTTTTTTTGGGGGGGGGGGTGGTAGGGAATGGGGGTGCACGTATCTCATTCATCCTCAGAGAACCGTCTTGATGACCTCACGTGACCCACGAGAGGCCTGCCACTGTGGCACCCAATGCCGCCGCCCCCCCCATTCTTGGGACAACAGTGTCAGAAAGTGAGCGGTTCGAAAGCCATTTTGGGGAGAGGGTGGGGATGAGAAGGAGAGACCCCGTCCACCCCCCCCGTTTTCTGCCTGCTCCCCCCCCGTTTCTTAGCTGAGCGAGGGGACCCCGCTCTCGCGCCCAGACCGCATCGATTTAAAAGCACAAGGAAAAAGAAATTAAGAAAATCTCTGCATACACACACACACCAGGGGGACCTCAACGTGTCCCCCCCCAAAAAAACGCCACCCCCCCTCCTTCCCAGGGCAAAATTCGGCCCAGGAGCCTCACCTGGCCTGGCCCGTCTGCTTGTCCCGTCCTCAGCGCCCGCTCGCGAGGAGATTCGGTGGTTGCCTGCCCGACCGGTTGGTGCCACCTTCCTTGCCTGGCTGCACACACCCTGCCCGTCTCACCTGGGCACTCTTAAAGGGCCAGGCACCCCTTTTTGAAAACACCTGGATGGAGGGGAAGACCAGCGAGCAGCCGGGGCAGAGACACCCCTCCCCTCCTGGCCCCCACCTCCCCAGCTCCACCATCTGCCGCTGAACTTCCAGACCACCTCAACCTGCCAGGTCCCGTCCCCGCCCCCCCCCCCCCCCGTCAAAAAAACAAAAAAAAAACACTCTGTACATGCTCAGGAGTCCTGTCCGTCTTTGCAACCGCTGCGGGAAAACAAGACACCGAGACAATGCCCCCTGTTTCATTTTCACAGACTTCCTCTAACTCACGACGACCCCCCCCCAACATGCACTTCTACCCCAACCCCCCCCACCCCAATTCTGCCCTTCAACAACACAGCCCTTCTCTCTCTCTCTCTCTCTCTTTTTTTCCGCTTGGCATGGGTTTTCCGTGGGCAAAGTTCCTTCTTTCTCCCTCCGGCGGGCACCCACCCGGGAAGCCCACCGTCCCCAGATGCCGGAAAGTCAAGGCTGGCTGAGCAAGGAAGCCAAAGCCGGGGGGGAGGGCGGCCCCCTCCCCATTTTAATTGTAAACAGGCTCCTTTCCCTCTCCGCCTTCAGCCGGCTGAGTTCACCCCAACTTCCACGGCCTACAAAATGTCTCCGGATCCACCTCCCCTTCCATCCATCACTGTCCGATTTCCAAGCTCCGATGACCGCCAATCCCAGCTCCGAATCCGACTGACAATTCAAATAAAATTCCCATTTTCTCCCCCCCCCCCCCCCCCCCCCCCCCCACTCCCCCCCCCGCCCCCTCCCCCGCCCCCCCCCCCCCCACAAGCGCACACCACACGGCTCCCCAAAACCTCTGCCCCCCCCCCCCACATTCCCCTGGGTGCCCCCCTCTGCCCCAACCGGGCTCTTCAAGCCCCTTCCCCTTTTTGTCTGATCTTCCCAAAAGTACACAAAAAACGCAGCACATTTTTTGGAATCTCCCCGCAAAGTTGGAAGTTGCGGGTCCACACTCATTGTGTCCCCAGCCTGGAGAAAGGCATTAAAATCAGCAGGCACCAAAACGAGAGATCCCTTTTCCTACCAGATCCTCCGTTCAGAGCTGGGCTCCCAAAGGGACCAGATCCACTGGAGCTGTTAAGAGGAACCACTTAAAAACTAGCAACTATCCCTCCCCCGATTTGCCCCTGATCCTCACGAATCCAGGGGAAGGGGCTCCCTCCAACCTGACCTTCCGACCACCATTCCTGGTTTGCTGGATCCTGAGTTGGTCTCTCGCAGGGTGCCCGCTGTTGAGCTATCGGGCATCCCAACAAGCCGGAAGAAGACAGCTGCTGGACAGGGGCCCTGTCAACTGCCCTCGAACTCAAGACCCTCCGGGCCAGATCCTGGTTTGTTGTCACGGAGACGGACGGAGATGGGGGACACCCCCCCCCGGCCGTAAGGATGCCAAATTTCCAAAGAAGGTACAAAAGACCCCTTCCATGCCGCGGGGTCAGGCCGCTGGCAAGTTCCTGGCCACCTGGGACCCCAGCTCAGGATAGCAGCAACTCAAGAGGAGTGCCAAGTGCGAATTCTGCCCCTGCTACCACCCTCCCTACCAATTTGAAGGTAACCGGGTAGGCCTGGAAACGAGAACGGGGTCTTTGCTGCGCCCAAGCCAAGCCAGCTGGTGTCTCGTCCAGGGGGGCATCTGGGTGCCACCGAGACAGGAGCGGCCGCAGCACCCAGGCTGCCCACCCACCCACTCACCCACCCGGCCGGAGGAGGTGGGGGGAGGGAGGCCAGGCCTGTGCCAGACTTGGGGGGGGGGGGCTTTCCTCCACCCGTCCCTTCACTTTTCTTCCCACCCGATAACAAAGCCACCCAAAGCAGCCAGGAAGCTCTGGGCTCATAACACACACAAAACACACACAAACACACACACTCGCAGACACAGGGCTGCCCCCCACAAGCCCCTTTGCCCGAGACACCCCCCCCCCCCCCCACCCCCCCCCCCCCCCCCACCATCAAACAGGGTCGGTTCAGTCCAGCGCCCACCCACCCACCCAAAGGGAAAAAAAAAAGAAAGAAAGAAACGAGAGAGAAAAAGAGAGGGGAATAAAAGAAAAAAAAGGGGGGGAGAGCGCCAGACAGACAGGGGAGGAGAGGAAAAGAAAGAGGGGTGCGGAAAGAGAGAGAGAGAGAGAAAGAGAGAGAGAGAGAGAAAGAGAGAGAGAGAAAGAAAGAGACACAAACGTTTACCTGCAGAAAAGGACGGCTATGATTTTGGGGATGGGGGGGGTCTCCCCTCGCCTGGCTGGGAAATACACACACACACAAAAGGAACAAAAAAAAAAAAGCTGTAGATTTCTCCCCCCCCCCCAAAAAAAACCACACACACACACACACAAAAAAAACCCCTCCACCAGCCTCCCTCTCTTCTCTTCTCTTTTCTTTCCTCCGAGGGAAGAAAGAATGAGAAAAAAAAAAAAGAAGAAGAAGAAGAAGAAGAAAGAAATCGGAAGGGCAGGAAGAAAAGAAGGAGAGGAGGTAGGGGGGAAAAAAAGCCCCCTCCTCCACCTCCTCCCCCCCCACCAAAAATAATAATAATAATAATAATAATAATAATATTATTAAAGCGGGGGTCGAGCTGGCTTCTCCTCCTTCTTCTTCTCCTTCTTCGGGGGAAATCCAGCGCGGAGCTGGGCTCGGGCAGCGCGATCCTCTCCGCTAAGTCTCTCTGGCTGGCTCGGCTCGGCTGCGCCCCCCCCCCTCTCTACTCAAACAAAGAAATGAGGGTTGTGTTCCGTGCCCAGCCCCCTCCCTCCCTCCCTCCCTCCCCCCCTTCCCCAGCCCAGACATATCCTCCTCCGCCCCCTCCCTTTCCGGCACAAGGCGGCCCCGCTTCCATGTTCCCAGCGCGCTCACACATGTGCTGGAGAGCCCGCTGGCGGAGGGCAAGCAAGGAAGGAAGGAAGGAAGGAAGGAAGGAAGGAAGGAAGGAAGGAAGGAAGGAAGGAAAGAGAGAGAGAGAGAGAGAGCCCGGGCGCAGCCGCCCCGGGCCCCGGCAGGCAAGGAGAGAAAAGGAAAGGAGGAGAGCAAAGGAAGGGAGAAAGAGGGAAGGGAGGAGAGAAAGGGAAGGAGAGGAGAGGAAGGAAGGGGAGGAAGGGAAGGGAGGAGAGAGAGAGGGAAGAGAGGAAGGAGAAAAGGAAGGGA
>WNWU01000319.1:254288-272858 GCA_012654045.1 Ptyas mucosa
TTATTATTATTATTATTATTATTATTATTATTATTATTATTATTATTTTAATTTTAATTTGTATAACGCCCTTCTCCCAGAAGGGACTCAAGGGCGGTGGACAGCCAAAATTAAAAATACACAAAGTGCAAAAGTGAAGAGAACTAAAAGAAATTAAATCGATCGGCCTCTCAATTTAAAACCCCAAATCTATAAAATTAAAATCCCATTAAAAACCATTTAGGCTAGGCCGGCTGTTAATGACCTAAAATTGCGTGAACAAATTGTGTCTGATTCGTGTCCGAAACGAAAATAAGGGGTGAGGAGGAGGAGAATGTTTTGCTCAAATCAAAGGCAGCAAAATTTTTATTCTTATTTTTTAAAACAACAACAACTCGGGATCCAAGATACTAAAATTGGAATCCAGAGCTGGTTTGCGCTCTGTGCATGCTCAGGGACACTGATCGCCGGCTGAGAGAAAGTGGCCGGCTTTCAAGATCACCCAGGGTGGGACTCGAACTCGCTGTCGCCTGGTTTCTAGCTTTGACCGCTATACTGCACAGTCTTTTTTTTTTTAAAGAAAACTTTTTTTAAAAAACGTTTAATTTTTTTCACCCAACTTTTTCTAAACTAGGGAAAAAGATTTCTTTTTTTTTTTGCTTTCCTAATCATCGGTTGCCCTCTGGTGGCCATCCCGTTGCATTACAATGCCCATTTGCAAAGAGGGGGGGGGATCACAACTCCCATCCCTCTCCCCGTGGCTCTGCGGGCTGGGGATGATGGGACCGTCCTCCCTACACCTGGAGAAAAACCACGCTGAGAGACGCAAGAGCACTCGGTTTTGTGCTTGGCGGGCCACGTCAGTCTCTTCATGCGTTCCGCGTTTGCTCTTTGTGGCACTCTGCACGTACCTAGGAGCTACCCACCTGTTTCATTAAATTAGCCAGCTATAGAGCCAAGCCAAACCCAAGTCCTAATATAAATTTGGGAGAGTCAATATCCATTTGGAGGCACTCCTAAGCCTTTTCTCACTAAACCAGGATTTGCGGCTTGGAGTTACGGCAAACAAACCCAGAAATGATGGTTTATAAAGCAGCGATCGGATTCAAACCTGGATTAGAGGGGGGGGTGGAAGGAAGGGAAGACAGAATCATGGTTTGGTTTGGTTTGGTTTGTCAGGGTCCCTGGAAGGAAAGCAATATTGCAGAGGGAAAAAGTTTTTCAAACTTGAGGACTTTGAGATGGGTGGACTTCAATTCCCAGAATTCCCCAGACAAACTGGCTGGGGAATTCTGGGAGTTGAAGTCCACCCATCTTCAAGTCAGAAAATTTTGATATAGGTTTGATATCCTGGCTCCCATTCAGGATTTTGGCTTATGGGGAGGGTCCTCCTCAGAGATACCCCCACCCAGTAAAGGGGGGGGGCTGAACCTGGGTCTCCCCACCCCCTACATCCAAAGGGGGGGGGCTGAACATGAGTCCCCCCCTACAGCCAAAAGTGGGGAGGGGACTGAACCTGGGTCTCCCCACTTCTAGGGTGCCCCCCCAATAAATAAACCCACCAGGTGATCCTGCGGCCTCGATCTTTAACTTCTTCCCCTCTGCAGGCAGCTGTGGCACAGGGCGAGCCCCCCCCCCTCCCTCCTGATTGGGCCAAACAGCTGCAAGGGTTCAGTCAAGCCGTCCAATAGGAAAGCCAGCTGCCAGGAAGCCCCCCCCCCAACCACCCCCCCACTTTCCCTTTTCTTCATTTACATTTCAAAACAGTCGAGTAGGGGGGGGGGAAATTCCAGATTTTTTTTTTCGCGCGCGCGTGGGTTTTTTTGGGGGGGTGGTTTTGATGCCCATCCAAGAGAGAGCTGGCACCTCCAGAATCAAGCTAGTTTGTTTGGGTCCCCATTAAACCAAGATATGATGGCTTACGGAGGGTTTGGGGTGGGGTGCCGGGTTCGAATCCCACCGACCCAAGGAAGCAAATTTTCGCCGGCCTGTGGGTGAGATCACCCACACAGCGCGTGCAAACGTGCAAGAGTAGCTTGTCGCGTGCAAACCCAGGCAAACGACCCCCGGGAAGCGTGGGTAGGTGGGTGGGAATGAGCGACAAGGGGATTTTCCCCCCTACCCACCCATTTCACGAGGGTCCCCGCTCTTTGGCGGAGAAGGAGCCAGCTGGGGACGAGACCCCCGACCCGGAAAGGCTGATGAATCTCGGGTTGAGAGACCCCCCAACCCCACCCTGGCGTGGGGAGGGGGGCTCAGCCTTCAGCCCAGCCTTCCTGAAGCGGGAAGATCAAAGCCAATGCAACTCAAAGACCCTCCAACAGGGAGGGGTGGGGGTGGGGCAAAAGGAGGAGGGGGCCCGAGAGACCCCCTCCCCATTCCACCTGTCCCCCTCCTCCCCCACTCCCTTGCAAATGCACGGAGTAACGAGAGAGGAGGAGGAGAAGGAGGAGGAGGGGAAGCCCACCCCCCCCCCCCCCCCCCCCCCCCCCCAGATAAATGAGACCCCCCCTCCTTTGGGAATGAGACCCCCCCTCCCCACCTAGAGACCCCCATCGGGAGGGAGAGAGAGAGGGGGGGGCGTCCCGGGACCAAAGTCCGGCGAAGTTGCGCACTTTTTCGCTTACCTGGCACTGCGAGGCAGCCGAAGCCCCCTGCCCCAGGTCCTGCCGGGACCCCGAGGCTGCCATGCACCGGCATTCTCGCCGGTGGGGGGGGGGGGGGGGGGGGAGGGGGGGGGGGGGGGGGGCTGCCTCCCCCACCCCGTCGCGCGTGGGGCGGCGGTGCCCTGGAAAAGTACCGCCCGTTGCGCAGTTGCATTTCCCGACGCGGCTGCCCGGTTGGCACTCGCTCTCTCTCTCTCTCTCCCCCCCCCCTCCACTCCCGCTGCCTGGACAGGAGTCGCCCCTCCCTCCCCTGAAGCCCCTCCCCCTCCCCAATCGCCCCGCCCCCCTTGCCTGCCCAGGGGAAGGGGCACCCCGAGGCATGTAGACCACCCCGGCTTGGCAAGGAAAGGAGGGTGCCCCTTTCCCTGTGCCCATCTGGCAGCCTCCCTCCTTCCCTCCCTCCCAGGGCTCCCGTATGAGCCAGACCCCCCACCCCCCCCCCCCCCCAGATTCCTTAGCCCCCTAACTGGCCTGGACACTAGCTGGCCCCCCCTGCTAACCCCGCCCCGGCCATGAGGAAGGGATACCCAGAGGCACATAGACCACCTCGGCTTGGCAAGGAAAGGAGGGTGACCCTTTTTCCCAGGGCTCCTGTATGAGCTGGATCCCCAATTCCGCCCCCCCCTCCGTCATCACTGGCTTCCTTAGCCCCCTAACTGGCATGGGCATTAGCTGCCCCCCCTCCCCGTCACTCCGTCCCCTGATTCCCGCCTACCCAGAGGAAGGGGCACCCTGAGGCACGTAGACCACCCCATCTATTGCTTAACGCACTGTAAGCCGCTCTGAGTCTCCGGAGAAGGGCGGCATATAAATCAAATAAAAATAAAATAAAATAAATAAATAAATAAATCTTGGCAAGGAAAGGAGGGTGCTCCTTTCTCGTGCCCAGCTGGCAACCTCCCTCCTTCCTTCCTTCCCTCTCTCCCTGCCTGAGCCGGACCCCCAGCTGCCCCCTTCCATCGGTTTCCTTAGCCCCCTAACTGACCTGAGCCCTGGCTGGACTCCTTCTCTCTGAGGTTGGGAGGGGGGGCCGTCACCCCAAAGCCTGGGATTGGGGCAGCTGCTCAAGCCCCCTCCCCAATCTATGAGTTTGTGGGGCGTGTGGCTGGAATGAAGGCTGCCCCCCCCCCAAGCTTTCTTTGGGATCCCCTAAGGAGGCGGGCACCGCAACGAAAAACAGTCACCTTAAATAAAACAGCTTTATTTAATTTCCTAGAGGGGATTGGGGGGGGGGGTCATAAGAAGGGGATGGGGAGGGGTCCCCATCCCGTTTCACGTATCCAGGCTCATCAGCAGGGCGGTGCCACGCTTGATCCAGTGGTCGGGGGGGCATGGCTCCGGAGCGCAGGTCCACGCCGATGACGAAGGAGGGACGCCCGGAGGTGCCCGCCCGGTTGGGGTAGTAGTAGCAAGGGCAGGAGTAGATGCCTGGAAGGGAGCGGGGGGAGGGAGAAGAGGAGAGAGAGAGAGGAGAGCCCGATGGGTCAGGGTCCCGGGGAGGGGAGGACCCTCCTGCCCGCCGGTGCCCGCCTGTGCCCACCTTTGCCGCTCTTCTTCTTGTTCTCCACGGGCTTGAAGTGGATGGTAGGGATGGGGCAGACCAGCTGCATGGGCTCGGCCTCCACCAGGCAGGAGTTCTTCTTGTCCCAGCCGGCCCCCTCCAGGAAAAGACCCCGGATCCACACTCCCTCCTGCATGGGGGGGAGGGAGGGAGGGCAGAGGGTGAAGCGGCCTTCTTCCAGGGGGGGGCAGGGGGGAGGGCAAGAGGAGAGGGGCACCTGCCCTGCAGGCGGAGGGGAGAGAGAGGGCTTACCCTGGCGGAGCGGAAGGGGCACTAACTTTGGGTGAGAGGAGAGGGTGCATACCTTAGAACTGTGATGGGGAACCTATGGCACATGTGCTGGGAGTGGCACGCAGAACCATTTTTCCAGGCACACGAGCTGTCAGCCAATGCACCTACAGCTGCGCATGAGCCCGTGCCACAGCTGACGTTCGGGCCTCCGGTGCGCCTGTGTGCAATTCGGGGGGACCCAGCTGGTCTTTGGAGCTCTCTCATTTGCGCCTGCGTGCAGGAGTACCGGTGCACAGCGCGGGCGTGCGCCGACGGCGTTCGTGCACGCACCTGCACGGATGGTACAATTGCGTGCACGGCGCGCAGGGGTGGGCGCGCATGAAAGCTGTGCACCTGTGCAAATGGTGCGATTGCCCGTGCAATGAACGGGGAGGAGCCACGCGTTAGTCAGATAGCACGCACGAAGCACGTACCTGTTCAGCACTCGGTGAGTAAAAGGTTCATCACCACTGCCTTCGGAGGAGGGGAGGGGCACTTACCAGGAAAGGGGTGCTTGCCTTGGGCGGAGGGGAGGGGGTGCTTATTTGGGGGAGGGGTGCTTAATTTGACAGGAAGGGGTGCTCACTTTAGGGGGGTACACCAGATTGTTGTCATCCACCGTGGAGACGATGAACTCCCAGCTCAGGGTGTCCACGGAGATCTGCCCCACACACACAAAAAAAAGGGGTGTCAGGCCCCCG
Organism: Ptyas mucosa; assembly: GCA_012654045.1. Taxonomy (NCBI): domain Eukaryota; kingdom Metazoa; phylum Chordata; class Lepidosauria; order Squamata; family Colubridae; genus Ptyas; species Ptyas mucosa. The sequence goes on from WNWU01000319.1 coordinate 259,466, forward strand.
AGGACGGGTGTCGGGAACCCACCCTGCCTTGTCCGTCCAACCCGCTGCCCTCCCCACCGCGCCTCCTCCGTACGTTGTTCTGCCGCGCGGCGGCCTGCAAGACAGCTGTCAGGAATCCGGTGGGGAAGGTGAAGCCCGAGAGCCAGAAGAGCACCGGCGGATGGGCCGTCTTCGCCCAGCGGGCGAACTGCTCCACTCGCAGGCCCAGGTCCCGGGTCCAGGCGGCCAGGGGCTTCTGGGAAGAGTAGGCCTGCAGGAGGGGGGGTGGCCGGAGTTGAGAAGGCGCCAATCCCCGCAGCGGCCGTACTGGGGACGGGATTGTTTCTCCAGCGAATTTACGGGGTCTCCCTGCCTGCGAAGAGGCCGCGGGGCAGAGGAGAGTAACCCCCACCAGGTGGATAAAGGAGGAAAGGGGGCGGCCACGAGCGGCCAGGAGACCCTCACCCTTTCCCACATGGGGGGCACGCGGGCATCGAAAATGCAATTGAAAATCTCTTCCAGATCCGTCGACATGACCACCAGGCCTTGAATGCCCTTCTCCAGCTCCACCAGCGATGAGCTGTAAAGAGGGAGACAAATAGGGGTCAGAATAGGGGGGGGGGGCTCGGGGGGGACACACAGTTTAGGCCTGGGGAGGGCAAGCACACCGAAGCCCATGCTCCCCAAAGAAGGAAGAACACGCTCTACGACAGTCGCTTTCTACCCATTATGGTTTGTATGAATGTGTTTCTTCGCCGGGGTGGAGATTATTATTTTACTAAATTATTAATTTATTATTTTTATTTCTTTTACGTGGTTTTTCTATCCGTGTTTTAAGACGCCTTGAGTGCGAGCAGGCGGCAGTATCAATTTTCCGAAACAAAACAAATAAAAATAACTACGCACGATCTCTCGGATTCTCTCCCAATTGCCTTGCACGCGTTTTCCCATCCTCGGCTTTTTCGCTTCATCATCCGCATCTCAATTCTACACAGGCAGTCCTCGACTGATGACTGTCTGACATTTCCATTCCATAATCAACATCATCATCCTCTTTTTAATGACCCCATAATCCCTTGCGGGGTGGAGTCTGGGCAACTGAATGGAGTTCAGTGTTTACTGGCCGGATGCCCTTCCTGTCGCCAATGCGGAGTTTTGTTTGGCAGATATATTCTTATTGAGCCCAGAGAGAGAAATATCAGCCTCTACCTAGGATCAAACTCACAGTCTCTGTGAGGCGAGAGCTCCACCTCTAGGCCATCGCACCACTCATTTCCATTCCACCATGGACCCCCAAATTTCTGATGCTAAGCAGAACAGTTGTTAAGTGATTTCCCCCCCGTTTTACCACTTTTCCTGCCACCATTGTTAAGCGAACTGTTGCATTTGTTAAGTGAGTCATGGTCGTTAAATGAATCCAGCTTCCCCATGGACTTTGCTTGGCAGAAGGTCACAAAAGGGGAATCACGTGACCACGGGACACTGCGACCATCATAAATATTAGTCAGTTGCCAAGCATCTTAGTTAGGATCATGTGATCCTGTAGATGCTGCGACAGTCGTATATGTGAAAAACGGTCATAAATCACTTTTTTCAGTGCCGTTGTAACTTCAAACGGTCATTAAATGAACTGTTGTAAGTTGAGGACATCTTTCCTTTTTTTGCCTATTTTTTTGTCATCCATAGACACTTCCACTTCATCATTCCACGTATGCTTTTGAACCAAATTTGATTGCAATTAAATTCAAACTTCATTTTCAAATCACAGCCATTGTTACTCGTAATTCAGTGCTGACTGGGGAATTCTGGGAGTTGAAGTCCACCCATCTTAAAGTTATCAAAGTTGAGAAACATGGGTCTAAGTGCTTAAACTATCATAGTTCAACCCAAATAATCCAACATCTAGGATGAAACAGGCCGTTCTTTCTTCAGGACACCTGCAGACAAGTTCCTCCGGATAGTCCTCGTTTAGTGACAGTTCAAAGTTACAACGGCGCTGAAAAAAGGGACGGATGGCCATTTTTCACACTAACGACCGTTGCAGCATCCCCATGGTCAGGTGACTCAGATTTATGACGGTCGCAGCATCCCATAGTCACGTGATTCCCTTTTTGCAACCTTCTGACCAGCAAGGTCAATGGGGAAGCCGGATTCATTTAACAACGGTGCTACTAATTTTAACAACTTCACTTAGCAATGGTGGCAGGAACCGATGCAAAACGGGGCAAAAGGACAACGGTCTCGCTTAGCGACAGTAATTTGTGGTCGTAAGTCGAGGACTGTCTCTACTACAATGAGTAAAAAGGGGAAAACTCTGGTGTTTTGACCCAGGGATGCTCTGTTTTGGATTTGCAAACCGAGGACCTCCCCCCACCCCCACAAACCTCACCCCCCCACAGATGAAGGAGTGGGTGCCCCCTTCACCTGATGATCTGCAGCAGGGAGTTGTAACGCTGGATCTCTTGCAACAGGACCACGTTGAGAGGGGAGGGATCGGTGGAGAGTACCTTGCAGGTCCCCTCGTAGTCGATCTCCTCTGGAATCTTGCTGCGCACGTCGGCAGAGAGCTCCAGCACCTGCAGGAGCGAAAGGGATGCATAAGAGACCAAGGTGAAGAGAGACCTGTCAAGTCCCTCGTTTTCCACCAGAGGGAGCTGAAGAGAAGAAGAGCGACTAAGACGATTAGGAGGCTGGAGGCTAAAACGTATAAAGAACGGTTGCGGAAATTGGGTACAGCTAGTTTAACGAAAAGGAGTAGGGGGGACATGATAGCAGAGGTCCATTATTTGAGGGGCTGCCCCAAAGATGAGGGGGTCCACCTATTCTCCAAAGCCCCTGAAGGCAGGACAAGAAGCAACGGATGAAAGGAGAGAAACAACCCGGAACAAGGAGGAATTTCCTGATGCTGAGGACAATTAACCAGTGGAACAGCTCGCCACCAGAAGTTGTGCGTGCTCCATTACTGGAGGTTTTTAAGAAGGAACTGGACCAGTAGTGGGATCCAAAACCCGTCGCTACAGGTTCGCTCGTGAGTGTGCAGAAGCGTCCGGCGTGGGTGGGTGGAGCTTCCCGCCGCCGCTACCGGTTTGCCAATCTGGGACCACTGAAAGACCAGGCCAAATTAACATGCGTTGCTGATGCATACAGGTAGTCCTCGAATTGCGACCGTTCATTTAATGACTATTTAAAGTTACCGTGTATCCCCGAAAATAAGACCCTGTCTTATATATATATATATTTGAACTCTGAAATAAGCGCTTGGCCTTATTGCCATGCGCTCAAAAGCCCGATTGGGCTTATTATCAGGGGACGTCTTATTTTGGGGGCAACGGGGTAGAACGGCACAGAAAAAAGTGACTTATGACCGTTTCTCACACTTATGACCGTTGCAGCATCTCCATGGTCACTTGATCAAAATTTGGACGCTCGGACGCTGATTCAGATTTATGACGGTGGCAGAGTCCCAGGGCTCACAGGATCCCCTTTTGCGACCTTCTCACCAGCAAAGTCGACGGATTCATTTAACGACCGTCTCGTTCTTCACTTAACAACCGCGGCAAGACAAGAGGTAGAACGGGGCCAAATTTACTGAACAACTGTCTCGCTTAGCAACCGTAATTGACGGCTCCATCCTGGTCGTAAGTCGAGGACTACCCACAGAGGAATCCGATCAAAAGAAACACGTGTCAGGGAAGCAACCGGAGCAGGACACGAGAGGCGGTTCAAGGAAGTTTTCTCGGAGTATTTCAGCGAAGGGGTCCCGTCGGATAAAGGAGCCGGAACCCCGAACAATACACAAATACAAATTTTATACCGTTATGATTAAGGAAGATATTAAGGAAGTTATCATAACGGTATAAAATTTGGATTTGTGAATTGTTCGGGGTTCCGACTCCTTTATCCGACAGGACCTCTTCACTGAAATACTCTGAGAAAACTTCCTTGAAGTTTCCTCTCGTGCCCGGCTCCGGTTGGCACCTGCGCCAGGTTAAACCCGCTCTAGCTTTGTGATGAGGCCGGTACCTTGTCCTCGCGGCTCTGTCCGGCTGCCCCGGTGGGGGTGGTTTGAGGCTGGAGGGAGAGCAGAGTTTCGAAGAGGGTTCGGGCCTCGGTGATCTGCGAGGCCACGTCGGCGTTGGGGTGCTGGCCAAAGGCCTCCGGGGGGTCCATGCCAGGCAGAAGGCTGATGTACTCCTTGTAAGAGGAGAGGTAGCCGTCCTTGGGGATGTAGTAAGTGTCTAACACCGTTAGCCTGCAGGGAGAACCGAGAGAGCTGGTGAGAAGCGTCCGGTACTCAGGTCCCGTGCAGGAACAGTTTGCTACTCATTGGGTCTGCTCAAGCCTTTATTGCAAAAAAAAAAAAGAAAAATTAATAATAATAACAGCTTTGTTCATTGAAAGAAAATTGAAAAATGTGGATGGTTATCAAAAGAAGAGAGCCAGTAGGGATCGGGATAGGATAGGATAGGATAGGATAGGATAGGATAGGATAGGATAGAAAAGTAGAATAGAGAATAGAATAGAATAGAATATAGAAATTGAATAGAATAGAAAAGAAAAGAAAAGAAAAATAGTATAGAATAGAATAGAATAGAATAGAATAGAATAGAATAGAATAGAATAGAATAACGGAGTTGGAAGGGACCTCAGAGGTCTTCTAGTCCAACCCCCTGCTCAGGCAGGAAATCCTATAACAAGGTAACAAGGTCACCCAATAACAAGGTAGCTTGTACAGAGCGACCGTGAGGACATCCGGGCGGGTGGGGTGGTGGCTCCCGCCGCTGTCATTACCGGTTCCCCCGAACCGGTGTGAACCGGTATAAACTCACCACTGCTGCCAGCCTTTGCACCCTTTTACGCACCCCCCCTCCCCACCCCAATACCTACTTGTAGAAAGGGGCTGCCACGGTTTGATCGCAGAAGTAGTCGTTGATGTAAGTGGTCAGGAGACGCCGGTCCCAGTCGTCCGTCACGTGGCCTCCATAGTTGACCCCGGCGATCAGGTACTTCAATGCATCCCACGGGGTGTCCTCATACTCGTCCAGGTACAGGCTGAGGAGATTCTCGGACACCTGGCGGACAGGTGAGTATTGACAGGGAGGGGAGGGGGAAGACGAACGTGATCTTGCGCCAACCCAAGAACGATACCGAAACGTGGTTTTCAATCTTGGCCACTTGAAGATACGTGGACTTCAACTCCCAGGATGCCCCAGCCAGCAAAGATTTCCCAGAATTCAGCAGGGATAGGACAAGAACAAAAGTGGCTAGACTGTTTTATTATATATTTTGGATAGGGTAACTTTCTTAATAGACGGGGGGAATGTGGCAGACGTAATATATCTTGACTTCAGCAAAGTGGGGGGGACAAAAAAGACAAACAGAATCTGGCCATTAACTCTTCTCACCCTAACCGGCAATCCTCGACTTACAGCTATTTGTTTAGTGACGGTTCCAAGTTACGACAGCACTGAGAAAAGCGACTTAGGATCGTTTTTTTCCCCACACTGACGACAGCGTCCCGCGTTCATGGATCAAAATCGAGGTGCCTGGCAACGGGCTCGTATTTATGAGGTGGGGGATGATCCCCCTGTTGCGACCGTCTGACGGGCAACGTTAACGGGGAAGCCGGGTTCACTTAACAACTTAATAACTGCAGTGATTTACCTAACAATTGCAGAAAAAGGGGCAAAACTCACTTAATGAGTTGTCTTGTTTAGGAGCAAATTTTGGGGTCAACTGTGGTCATAAATTGAGGACTTCCTGTATAGCCTGGGAGATTTTAGGTAGGGGCTATCCTGAGCCACTTCTTCTTCATCTCTGGGTTTTGCGCACCTTTTCTTATCCCCCTCCCTCAAATATGCCCCCTCTTTCTTGGGGATCTTCTATCTTCACCCTAGTCCGTCATACCACCTCCCCCTCCCCGGACCCTCATATCTGCAGAACCTGGGCAGGGCTGAGGTTGGGGGGGGGGGTGTCAGATGACCCACCGGTGTCAACAGCTTGTGTCTTCTCCCTCCAGGTACAGCTTAGAAGCCAGGCCAAGCTGACTCCCACTGAGACCTCCACCCAGAATCCCCCCTCTCTGCATCCAGCCACATCCCCTCGTCTCTCTTGATCGCTCGGCGTAGACACATAAGTGATCCAGCAACAGATCACAAAATTAAGGTTAGGGTCAGGCCAAAAAGGGTTAGGGTTATTAGAGTTAGGGCCAGGCCATCAGGTAACCAAGACTAGAATAGATTAGGATTAGGATTAGGGTTAGAGTCAGGCCATCAAGCCAGACCAAATTAGGATTAGGATTAAGATTAGGATTACCGTTTAAGGTTAGAGTCAGAACATCAGGCTACCAAACCAGAGTAGGATAGGATTAGGATTAGGATTAATGTTATGGTTAGAAATTAGGATTAGGGTCAGGCCATCAGGGAACCAAGGCAGACCAGATTAGGGTTAGGATTAAGATTAGGATTAGGTTTGGAGTCAGACCATCAGGCCACCAAACCAGAGAGGTTAGGATTAGAGTTGGGGTTAGGAATGAGGGGTCAGGCCATCAGGCCAGAACTGATTAGGATTAGGATTAGGGTTAGAGATTAGGGTTAGAGATTAGGGTTAGGGTCAAGAGCTCTGGTGGCTCAGCAGACTAAAGCAGTGTCATTAACTGTTATTAAGATCAGCTGCCTGAAATTACTGCAAGTTCAAATCCCACCAGGCTCAAGGTTGACTCAGCCTTCCATCCTTTCTAAGGTAGGTAAAATGAGAACCCAGATTGTGGGGGCAATAAGGTGACTTTGTATAAAATATACAAAAGTATGAAGGCTATTGCTTAACGCATTGTAAGCCGCCCTGAGTCTCCGGAGAAGGGCGGCATATAAATCAATTTTTTTTAAAAAAGACAGATTAGGATTAGGATTAGGATTAAAATTAAGGTTAAGGTTAGGGTTAGAGATTAGGGTTAGGGTCAGGCCACCAAGCCAGACCAGGTTAGGATTAGGATTAAGATTAGAGTTAAGGATTAGGATTAGGGTCAGGCCATCAGGCCACCAAAACAGACCAGGTTAGGATTAGGATTAAGATTAGGGTTAGGTCAGGCCACAAAGCCAGAGCAGAGAGAGTAGAGAGTCCACGGAGCCCACCCTCCCACCTTTCGATGGCTCTCCTGTCCCACCTGCCCCCGTCGCCTCCCTCTAAGGTGACCCCCCCCTCCCCCGACCTCAAAATCGGAGTCGTTGAATCCATAGATGATGTTCCAGCCCAGCTGTAGGAACTTCTTGCGTTCCAGCAGGACACTGTGGAAGAAGCAGAGGGCGAAGAGCAGCTTCTTGTACTTGCTGGGCTTCGTGCAACGGTTAAACTGGGCATCCGTGATCAGCTGGTACAACCGCTTCATGTTCGCCTTCAAGCCCTGCGGGAGACAAGCCACGAAAGCCGGTTCGGGAAGGCTGGTTAGATCCATGAGGAAACGTTCTAGATTCTTCCGGTTCGCCGCACGAGAGCCCGGATCGCGCCGCACCTGCCTTCCACACATACAGCCAGCCTTTCGCGCATGCGCCCGGCCTCAAAAACGTGCCTAAATAGGATGGCATAGAGCTGGGGCAGGCGGGAGGGGGGGGGGGCCCACTCGCAATTTCTGCTACCGGTACGGGCGAACCGATCCGAACCGGCTGAATCCCACCTCTGGCTTGGTTTCCCCCAAAGTAGAGAAAGAATGACCCATCAGTGCTTCCGGGATCTTGCAAACATCCCTCCGAATCATTGCGAGGTTGCGTGTTATGTGTAGAACAGAAATCTCCAAACTTGGCCACCTGAAGACTTGTGGACTTCAACTCCCAGAATTCCCCAGCCAGCAAGGATTTCCCAGAATTCAGCATGGATAGGACAAGAAGAAAGGTTGGCTAGATTACTTTCTCGCCTTTTTTAAAAAAAAATAGGGTAACTTTCTTAATAGACGGCGGGAATGTGGCAGACGTAATATATCTTGACTTCAGCAAGGTGGGGGGGGGGGGAAACAGCCGGCTGGAGAATTCTGGGAGTTGAAGTCCACAAGCCTTAAAAGTTGCCACCCCTGCTTGTCTCCTCCTCTTCTGCTCCGTAGAAAACTGACCTCGCTTGAACTTTCCTACCAAGGGTTGGAAACAGATGTGGGCGTCACATACTATAACAACCGGTTCGCCCAGCACCGGAAATGTGAGCGCACGCCATCCACGCATGCGTGCAGTGTCACAAAACACAGCAATTTGCTCATGTGCGGCATCAAAAAACAGCAATATAGGACGGGATTGTATCCAGGCAGGTGATTATCGGTTCGCTCGAACCGCTCCAAACCGGTAGCAGCCCTTCATTGTTTGGAAACTGACCGCTTAGACGACGGGTGTCAAACTCAATTTCATTGACGGCCGCATCAGGGCTGTATTGGACCTCGGGGGTTGGGGAGGGTGTGGCCGACTGGGTGGGTGTGGCCGACTGGGTGGGCGTGGCCGACTGGGTGGGCGTGACCAGCTTGACGCCACCCCCCCAAACTGCTGGCATGTTTTCTCTTCGCATTGGGTAGGAAGCCACGGATGACCCCGTGGACCGGATCCGACCATATCGCGGGGCCGGATCCGACCGCATCGTGGGCCAGATGCGGCTCGCGGGCCTTGTGTTTGACACCCCTGGCTTAGACCGCAGCGATGGGCACATTTGGGGCTAGCTTGGGAGAGCCTTGCCCCCCTCTCTGGGGGTTCTCCCCTTACCGTAGGGGGCTCCGTTGTCATCTTGATGCCCGCCTGCAGGATCGAGATGGGGAATTCCGGGTGGGGGCTGGAACTTAACCACAGGCGGAAAGAAGGATGCGGCTCTTCGACCTGTAGCTGTTCCACCAGTTTGTCCAGCTGTGGCATCCAGGATAGAGACAGGTGGCAATTGGCTAGGAAAACCCAGTTACCTGTGGAAGGGAAGGCCCAGGAAGACTCACCAAGGCTTCCGGATTTCAGAGTGATGAAGATGAAGGTTCCCCTGCAGGTGAGGGAGGTGGAAGGGATCGGCACTCACCCTGGTGGACCCCGTCCTTAATCATACGTGTGGCGATGGGTGCCTGGCCCTGACCCAAGGACAGGGCGTGGAAACGTTGAGCCATGCCTGACTGCTCGGCCAGCTGAAGCAGGGAAGAGGTGGGGTCGACCCCTGGAGACAGGACGAAGATCAGGGGGGTCTTTGTGGTGGAGTCGTCCACCACCTGCAAGCAGAAAGCAGGAAAGGATAAGATTCGCAGAGCTTAACAGAATGAGAAGGGACCTTATAGGTCCCTCCCGCCCAAGCACCATCCCCAACAAATGGCCGTCCGATCTCCCCTTGAAAGCCTCCACTGACGAAGCTCCCACAACTTCTGAAGGCAGCTTCTGTTCCATGGCTGCCCCAAAGAAGAGGTGGGGCGGGCTCCACCTATTCCCCAAAGCACCAGTAAGACAGGCACGATAAGAAGCAACGGAAGGAAACTAATCAAGGAGAGGAGCAATCTCGAACTAAGGAGGAATTTCCTTAACAGTGAGGACAATTAACCGGTGGAACTCCTTGCCACCAGAAGTTATGGGGCCGTTGGGGGGGGGTTGGACTAGAAGACCTCCAAGGTCCCTTCCAGCCCTATTCTGATTGATTGATTGAGATGGGCAGAAAACGCAGCAGCTGTTCACTTCACCAAGAGGAGCAAAAGAAAGAAAAGGAGGGATCAAGTGAGGAATTAGCCCAGAATCACTACATAAACACCAGAAGGATAAATCTGATCCATCTCTGAAGGCCTTTGAACCTCATTTGGTCTTTCCCAGGCAAAAGATGCCAGACTGGGAAGATTCCTGTACTATAGGCAGCGAACAACAAAATACAAGCAGTCCTCGACTCACGACCCCAACTGAGCCCAAAATGTCCATGTTGTTAAGCGAGATGCTTCTCGAGCGAGCTTTGCCGCCTTTTCCGACCTTTTACATGCTGCAGTCGTTAAATGAACCGCTGCTGTTGTTAACTGAGCCACACGGCTGTGTTAAGCGAATCTGGCTCGCGAGAAGGTTGCAAAAAAGGGAATTGCGTGACCCCGGGACACTGCGACCGTCATAAATATGAGCCGGTCGCTAACCGTCCGAATTTTGATCACGTGTCCACAGGGATGCTGAAACGGTCATTAAGTGTGGACAATGGACATTAAGGCCTCTTTTTCGGCGCCGTTTGTAACTTCGGACGGTCGGTAAATGAAAAATTGTAAGCTCGCCTTACAATTTTTCGTTTACTGACCGTCCGAAGTTACAAGCGGCGCCGAAAAAGAGGCCCTAATGTCCATTGCGACCTGTAGCGAAATTGGAACCGTGCCACACGGGGGAAAATATTAGGCAGGGAGGTGTGGGGGGGGGTCATCTCTCCAAACCGAAATCCGAAGGGAGTTGGGGAAGCCGCCCCGCGTCTCTCCACTAGCAGGGGAGGGACCCCTCGCTCACCGACTTCATGTTCAGCACGGGGGGCTCGATAAACTGGGAGCCCAGGTTGGAGACGATGAAGGCCGTGACGCAGAAGGCCACTCGGTCCGGACGCAGAGACCGGACAACCAACATCCGTTGCATTTGGTTGCAGGAGTTTTCCCACTCGCCTGGAAAGAGGGAGAAGGGACAAGAAGAAAGGGTTAGTGGCCGGGGTGGGATTTAAAAATTTTAACAACCGGTTCCTTGCCTGGTTGTGGGTGGGTGTGGCCATGGTGGGTGGGTGTGGCCTTCTGCACCACGGTGGGAGTTGAGGGGGGAGGGGCGTTTTCACCCTCCCCAAGCTCCGGAAGTTTTCCTTGAGCCTCCAAAAGGACAAAAACGAGCTCTCCGGGCTCCGGAGGCTGGAAACGGGCTCGTTTCTGAACTTCTGGAACTTTCAGGAGGCCCATTTTTCACTCTCCCAGAGCCTGCACTTATCTGGCATCCAAAACGGGCCGCATGGAGACTCCTGGGAGGGGAGGGGCGGGGTAGGTGGCGCCAGCCAGTCCTTGCAACTACCGGTTCGGCGAATCAGATGTAAAATTAGCATCCGGTTTTCCCGAACCGGCTGAATCCCACCCTTGGTTAGTGGGGACTGGAGGAAGGCGGCCAGGCCTAGAGAGCTAGCACCCCCCCACCCCGGCACCGGCCCCGCCAGATGGTCTTCAGGAGTCCACCCAGGTAAACCTTCTCTGCATCCTGGGAACAGAGCAGGGTCTTTGGCTTGCTAAAGAACAAGGGTATCAAACTCAAGGCCCAGAGCCCCCGATCTGGCTCACGGGGTGCTTAGATGTGGCCGGCCACCCTGGAAACAACAAAGGACTGGCCCGCAGTGCCTCTGCCACCAAAAACAGAGCTCGGGAGGGCCGACCACGTTTTCGCAGGCACAGGTTTCCAGGATGGCGTTGCAGCCGAAAAATGGTGCTCGCGAGGGCCACGGGCGTCCCACCTGAGTTCCATTTTTGTTGGCAGAGGATTGCAGGACACCGTCGCAGCCGAAAACGGAGCCGGCGAGGGCTGCGGGCGGCCCTCCCGAGCCCCGTTTACGTGGGCAGACGGGTTGCAGGAAGCTGTCGCAGGTTGTGGGCTTTCTCGGAGACCGCAAACCCTTTTCCCTGGTTCGGTGCTCAGACGGTGAGGAGGCTGAACTGCTCCTGCTTGATGGGGTCCCTGAGCTGGGTGGTTTTCTTGTAGACGTTTCATGACCCAACTAGGGAATATCATCAGTGCTAGAAGGGAGTGGGGTTTGTGGAGAAGAGGAATGAGAAGGGGAGGAGGAGGGTGGGGTTCTTGCTGCTCCCAGAGTTTGACTGTCTTCTTGCAGACGTTTCATGACCCAACTTGGGAACATCTTCAGGGCTACAAGGGAGTGGAGTTTGCAGAGAGGAGGAGCAGGAGGAGGAGGAGGAAACAGAGGAGGAGGTGGAGGAGGAAGAGCAGGAGGAGCAGAAGGGAGAGGAGGAGGAGGGAGGAGGAGGAGGAGGAGGAGGAGAAGGGGAAGGAGAAGACGACAGAGGAGGAGGAAGAGGAGAAGGAGAAGAAGAAGAGGAGGAGGAGGAGGAGAAGGAGGAGGAGGAGGGGAAGGAGACAGAGGAGGAGGGGAGGAGCAGGAGGAGGAGACGGAGAAGGAGGAGGAGGACTGTGGGGTCCTTGGTGGTCTCTGAGCTTGGTGGTTTTCTTGCAGACGTTTCCTGACCAAGCTAGATAACAGTATCAGTGCTAGAAGGGAGTGGGATTTGAAGAGTGGTGGAAGGAGAAGGGGGGAGGAGGAGGAAGCGGGGAGAGGGAGGAGGAGGAGGAGGATAACTATGGGGTCCTTGGTGGTCTCTGTGCTGCGTTGTTTTCTTGCAGACGTTTCATGACCCAACTAGGGAACAGCATCAGTGTCAGAAGGGGATGTGCTTTGCAGAGAGGAGGAGGGGGAGGAGGAGGAAGAGGAGGGGGGAGGGGGAGGAAGCAGGGAGAAGGAGAGAAGGAGGAGGATATCTATGGGGTCCTTGGTGCCCTCTGAACTTGGCGGTTTTTTTGGAGACGTTTCATGGCCCAACTAGGGAACAGAATCAGTGCCAGAAGGGGATGTCCCATGTTGCGGAAGGTGAAAGGGGACCAGAGACGGAAGAATTCGGCAAGAGGGGGGACGGGGTCAGACCTGGCAGCATGGCCTTCTCCGGCTTGGAGCTGGTGTACCAGAGGTTCCAGTCCCTGGGATACTGTTCGAAGGAGTTCATGATGCCGTGGAAATTGGTCAGCTTGTCCAGCTCCGTCACGTTGTCCCAGTAGATGTCGGAAAGCCAGCTGGTGCAAGGGTTGTCCATCTGTCCTTCCCGGTCCAGCACCTACCAGAAGGACACAGAGGTGAAGCACACCTTTGCAGAATGCGGCTCCGGTCCGGGCGAAGCGGTTTATTTAGCCCGTGGCACAACATACGCGGACTTGCAAGCGGTAATAACCAGAGTTGGGTTTCATATAATTTTACCACTGGTTCGCCGCGCGCCAAAAATGCGCTTTGCTGGTGCGCACAGCTTGCACGCATGCACACGGCTTAGAAAACGTGGCTAAATAAGACAGCGTAGCAGCCGGGCGGGTGAGCAGATCGCCACAATCGGTACGCCTGAACCGATCCGAACCGGCTGGATACCACCACAGGTAATAGCCATTCCCTTAAATTAAAAACGCGGTAAAAAACGGAATGTTTAAAAGGATCTATATCTATAGGTGTATTTATATGAGAAAAATCAGACACAGGGAGTCCTCGACTCGCAACTGCCGCTGAGCCCCCCCCCCCAAATTATGTTGTTAAGTGAGACAGTTGTTAAGTGAGTCTTGCCCCAATACACGACCTTTCGTGCCACAGTTGTTCAGTGATACGAAAGCCAACTGGGTGACTTAGGGCCAATCACCAGGAGACTGGGAGTTCTAGTCCCGCCTTAGGCATG